>JASDQU010790035.1:187098-198529 GCA_032191745.1 Picea mariana | reverse complement strand
CATACATACGCATGATCCACCATTAAAACCCGCATATGCTTGCAAAAGTTGAAAAAATAAAAAGTTGCAAGGAATTAATTGAGATTACGGGCTACTGGGTAGTTTCCCAACTAATCCACCTGCTATAGCCCGTCACCCAACTGAATAACCATCCTTTTGTCATATAAAAGGAGGTGTTGGGGTCTCATTTTACATCTAGACATAAGAACAATGAAACTCTTCCCGTTTCACATCCCCTCCTTGCCCAAGTTATTGCAGCCCTTTTGTGAGAATTGCCTCAATATTTCCCAATTAGCTCTTCTTCCTCCATCAGAACCCATTCACTTCCCAAGAAGAGATCAGAAGGTTGAGAGGAGAAACCATACAAAGGTGCACTTGGAGCTTGGTGAAGAGGAGCTCGGACCAGGTTCATGGAGCAGTAGTCGGCTTTGGTTGTAAAGGTATAATCATTGAGTTATTAATAAAAAAATTACTTTTCCTATCCCAAATCATGGTGTATTGAATTCTTTTAATGGTTTATGTTTTGACACTATAACATATAAACCTAATTTGTATATGAAATAGAATGATTGTAGCTTTTTATTTTTCTATCTTTCAATGCAGGTCAGCCTTTGGAGGAGGCTTGCAGTCAACGAAGCTTTCAAGCGCGAGGGGATCATCACTGGATGTGGAGTAGAGATATAGTTACCTGATCCCTCTCATATTTTATTTTCTTGTATGAGTTTTGGTATGTTTGGGGTAGTTTAGAGAAGTAGTTGACTTTTATATGGTTAATTGATCTACCTACATTATGAACCCTGGTGTAGTCATAGGGGGGTTTGTCCTGCTAGCGGAAATGGCGACCATATTGGGGAAGCCTCTAGGGTTTTAGGGGATTTTGGGTGTTTGATTTGTTTTTCTACCTTTCAAGTTTCTGTTGAGTCTTCTAAGTCTTTTAAGGGATTTTGGTCACTGTTTTCTTTATTTTTTTTAGGAAGTACAAAGGTGTATGCACCCTACTTTGGATCAGCCTACGCACATACACACCCTGTGTAGTAAACAACCTGCATACATACGCAGGCTGTTGAAGCATTAGTAACGTACCTGGTTCAAGAAATTGTTTTGGAAAAAGAGGCAGCCAACCTCTTTCCCGATTGAGGTTTATACTTCTCAGGGTTTCTTGACATAGTTCAGAGTCTTTGTTTTTACAGTCATAGCTTGGATTAGAATTCAGTTTACCTGTCTTTTCGAAGTTTCTTGTGTTTACTTCTAAAAGGATTTTGAGCAAGTCTTTGAATTTTTTATCGGCATGTTTGGTGTCTTTAGTGATTCCCCGCGATCCACAGTGGGCCGAAGGTATATCTTAGTCTTGTCTTGTAGTTATTTTCCCCCATTTCATTTGCTTTGAAAATAGAGAAAAAAAAATTTATTTCAAGTTTTTCCTATTTGAAGCATTTAAAAAAAAAAAAAAAATCATTCTTAGTTTGGTAAAGTAGTTGGAGTTTGTTATTTTACTAGAATAGGAAAAAGAGTTCATTTTTTAATTTCTTTACTGACTTCTTGAAACTTAAGTAGCTTGTAGTCAAGCGAAATTTTGTTTTAGGTCTTCTTTTTAAAATCTTGAAAAAACGTTAGTTACAGAAAAAGTTGGTTACAAAGAGTTAGTTGTAAATCTTTACTTTTGACTAGAAGTAATTTTGATTTCAGATTTTTTGTATTTTTCTNACCGTATGAGGTCTTCTTTTTAAAATCTTGAAAAAACGTTAGTTACAGAAAAAGTTGGTTACAAAGAGTTAGTTGTAAATCTTTACTTTTGACTAGAAGTAATTTTGATTTCAGATTTTTTGTATTTTTCTTCTCTTTTTCGTCTCTCTAAACATCACTAGTTTCACTGCCATATCGTTTGAGTTAATCAAGACATTAAAACAAATGCTAAATCTAAAATTAATTAGACTTTTTTGTTTGTAGGGTCAACCAACTAGTTTAGGGTTAGGGCCTTGAATTAAGTTGGAGATGAAACTCTTCAAGGTCGTTAAACAAAAATCGGAGTCAGAGCTATGGAGTGTTAAAGTCTAGTGACGTAAAATTTATCCGAGACCCCCCTCTAACACAGGGGCTAAACACGAGGTCGCGTGAGGAAAGGCAGCGAAGATAACCCCTCCAAAGTCGGACTAAATGTAGTGGGGAACACATATTGAGAATCTATCATGGGAATACTATTGCTCTCATTTTCCTATGGAGCTTCATGGACCTCGAATCCATTTGAGATCCTCTGTTGTCTTCCAAACCACTTGATTTCGATACCCTTGGTAGGTTTCTAACTTTTTATCCTGCTCATTGCGGTCAACCCGACTGTCGACTGTACTCGCCTGGTGACTCTTTGTGAGCTGGAAACTTAGTTTCCTATATTCTAGGGACTTACTGAGGTGATTGTGGGGGTATACCACGGTACCTAGGGCAGATGTTGGGTCACACTTTGCAAATTATACCTGGAGGGTGCTTCCATGTTCGATCTTCACTTGCACTGGTAAGTTTCTCTAGTGTTGGCTGGCATAAATGTTCTTCCAACTAGATAGTGGTTTCCTTGGTTTATCTTATAGGAAGTTTTCTAGTGTGTGATTGGTTTTAAACACTATTTAAAGCCTTTCCGTGTCATTTATATTTTCACAAAGTGGAATATCAAGAGCTTCGTCGGTCGCGAAGGCTTAAAGGCCTGTTGCCGGTTGCATTCGAGCCACTACCTCCATCGTTACGGCGAAGACTTAACCAACAAGGGTCATTCAAAGTGACCAAGCCACAGGAAACTGTGCCCGAACCTACTCCGAGAGGAGATTACTTGAATCCAAAGGAACCTATTGTTTCTGACCTTGGAGTGGAATCTCTCGGTCCAGCCAATCCTCTGATCACTGACTTCTCGACGCTAATATTGGTACAAGTTGTCCCTATGAGGGTGACACCTTATGAGCGTTATATAGTCTTAAAAGTAGCCATGGAATCAAATGATACTAATTCATCTAGGAGTCCTCATACTCCCATTCCGGCTACTACCACAAGGGGTATGTTTCCTCCTAAACTACCTTCATTGGTTTGAACCACAGTGTTCTCGACCCCCTCTACCTCGGGTAGTGGTCTGATACCATCATCCGCGACGACCACTAATCCGTTTATGCAAAGTGTGACGGGCCCTCCATTTTCACATGGGATGCCCGTCTTTGATTTGAACTCATTCCTTACCTACTCCACCTTACATACCATGGGTCTGGTGGCAGGGAGCTCAAATGATCCCATGCAAGGGTCTAGCGGGGGCACTTTAGTCCCTTTCAATGCTATCCATTATAGTGGGGGTCTATACCTCCTTCGTCCCCCTTGCTCGATGGTGCTTTCCAGCAACCCATCAGGTCGAATGCTAACTACAGCTTGTTTGGAGCAGGAAATTTAGGACCTTCTTCTTACTCTATGTTGGTGGGATCCATGCCATTCTCTTTGTTCGACGCATTTGGTAATAACGCTTTTTATTCAGCTGGGGGCAACCCTGGTTTTGGACAACATAATCATGTGCAGGGTACTATTCCTACACAGGGGGAAAGTACAGGATTTTTCTCCTCAAAAGGAATTTGGAATCCTTCGCAGGGATCAGTTCCCTCACAAGGGATGTTGGTCGGGGGCAACCCCTTCCATGGTCAATGGAACCCTGGGCAAGGCTCAATACCTATGCCCATCGGATTGGTTGGGAGCATCCCCTTCCAAAATATTTGGAACACAATGCAGGGATCAATCCCTGCCCAAACCACGTTGTCCAATTATGGGAATAATCTGATGATATCCCAGCAAACACAGTCTCCGTACACTAGTCAAGGCCACAGTTTATACCAGAACCCTGGCTAGCAACCCAAATTTTCCTAGCAACCTGGTGCTAATCAAACTCCAAGCCTCCTTTTTCCCTGTACATAGTACCCAACCCAAACTATCATATCTGGCAACGCTACATCTCCCAGAATTGTCAAGGTTTCTTAATGACCCAATTTTTCATGATCCACGTTGGCCCCCCGTGCTGACTAAGTTTCCCTCAAATGTTCCAAAATTTGAAGGCAAGCCTGGTGAAGACCCGGGTGATCACGTGACAACTTTCCAGATATGGTGCTCATCAAACTCAGTGCGAGACAACTATGTACATTTGCGCATGTTTCATTGCACTCTTATCGGGGGTGTCGCGAAATGATACATTGAACTCGACCGCTCAAGGTATTCTTACTTTAGCGACTTGGAGATGGTCTTCCTAAAACATTTCCAACGACACGTGAGATACGATGTTGGCACCGAATTGCTGGCCAACTTTGAGCAAACTAAGGCTGATCATAGCTTAGATCACATCAAAAATGGCGGCATCGGAAGAGCTTGATTAAGGTACAATTCCCACCAGCTTTCTTGTTGGAGTGGTTCCTGAAGTCATTGGTACCAGTTTTATCCAAGGACATTGCAACTTCGAGAGTGTTTTCATAGGAGGAGGTGATAATGAGAGCACAATAGCTAGAATGGATTTACTCTCACTCTAGCTTACTCTATGAGATCTTGCTAGATGCACCACAGTCCATCCTCGACAAGGCCAGACAAAATTTTGGACCAAATGTCGATGGTATAGTTGGCTCAGCATAAGGAAAGTCCATTGATATGTTTTCAAATAAATTGCAACAATTGTCGAAACAACAAATAGTGGCCAGTCAGACCTTCAGTCGGTTGTTCCCCCTACCCAAACATCGAACGTACACAATGTGCAATCAATGAACCCGAAGGCCAACTAGCAGCCTGAAGGAAAGAAAAAACAACGAAACAAGAAGGGTAAAGGGGATAAGAAGCCTAATAATAATGTTGGTGGGGGAAACACAGAGAAGAGAAAGTCGAAGTATCTGTGTAACCTTTGCACGAAAGACCACCCAACTCACCTGTGCCCTCGACTTGTGGAGACCGAGAATCTATTGGCACAACAACAACTTTCTATGCTAACGAACCCATTTCCACATGGGAAAAACATGGCTCAAGCCTCAGCATATTCGAACACGGAAGGGGGAAGTCAGGGGCCCACCATGTCTACTGGTAATACCTCGATCATGAATGTTTATATGTTGAAAGGTGACACTCATATAGTGACCAGGGCATGATATTACAGAATGTCGAAATCTATCGAAAAGGGTAAAGAAGCTATAAACCCACCTGTTCATCTCCAGATCGAGAAGACTATGGGTGAAAAAATGACACGCATCCCAAAAGGGGCGTTCAAGAAAGATTCTCATAATCTGAATGTGAGGGCTGCCCAAAATTACTCTTTGGTGGAAGGTTTGGCACAAACCCCTTGCGCGATGTCCACTTTGGAGGTCCTCCATATTTTCCCTTCGCAGAGCTCTATTATCCTCCTTGGAAGTTGCAAAGACGTGTAACATGGGAGCGATCATTCTTGATCCAACTAAATTGAAACCTCGTCTTCCTTACCATGTTACATTTCAGATAGTAGTGGCTTACAACACAAAATAATTTACTTGGAATATCTTTCGTACAGTGGTTGACAAGGGTGCTTTGACTTGCGTGATGTCGTTGGCGTGTTGGAAGGCCATTGGCCAAACCATTTTGTCTTCGTCGCCTACATTTCTTACTACTTTCAATGGTCATTCATTTAGACCACATGGAATAATTCCTTCTTTGCCAGTGTAGTTAGGAGAGAAGACCGTGTGCGTCTAATTTGAAGTGGTCAATGTGCCTCTCGAATACAACCTTTTGTTAGGAAGGATTTGGACCTGTGCAATGCATGCAGTGGTTGCCACAATTTTTCGGGTATTGTTGTTTCCACATGAGGGTTGAATCGTGATCATTGAAAAGTTGTCCTTCTCCCATCCTGATCCTTCATTGGGGACATCCATGGTCTAGATGATTGATAACCCTCAGCCCAACACTGTTAACATAGGGGTTGGTTTATGCCCCTCATTGATGGGTACTTTTGATTACCCACCTCCTTCTGGCGATGTCAAGCTTATATTGACTGCCCCTGACCAGCCTAGGGCTGAAATCTTTCAAATTTCATCGTTCCAAATGACTTACTTTCATGATCCATGGAATAATCCTTCCCCATCGGCCTCGATGGAAAGCACAGGGCATTCTGGCATGGCCATTCCCTTGTCTACGACAGAATTTGTGTACAACATTGTCCAACAAGCTTCGACCGGCCCCAATCTGACTCCTGCACACGAGTTAGATCCATTTCTCGAGCCTATTTGGGCTCAAGGTTCCCTTGAAACTACATATTCTTTAGACCTATTCTTTCCCTCAGAAGAGGCAATTCTTGAGGCATTGACTGGTCCAGATAGACCCTGGGATGATCTCCATCACATATCTTACTTCCTCCCAAAGTTAAGAAGAATAGGGGCAGGTGAATTTGTGTTGAATATGACTGGATATAGGTCTTTTCCTATTAATCCTCAGGCTATGCACATAGTTTACGCCGAGGGTAATATGGTGAGTATCACTAAAATGATTCCAATAGATATCTCTAGTGATGGAGAAACAACAACTCTCTTCATTTTTAACCAAATAGTATCAAGGTTCCGCATCGCGAAGGAGATTTTCACTAACCATGGCAATCACTTATAGAAATAAATGATGTCCAAGTTAACATCAAAGCTTGGGTTGAGGCAAGAAAATTCATCACCCTACTACCCACAAGCGAATGGTCATGTGGAAGTTGTGAATAAGTCCCTCAATATTATTCTCCATCGAATGATCAATTCTTCCAAGTTGAATTGGCATTTGATGTTGTACTTGGCATTATGGGCCTACCGAACATATTTAAAGACTGCCACTAGTTTCTCACCTTTTCAACTCATTTAGGAGCTGGAAGCAATCTTTCCTATTGAGTGTCATATCCCATCTTTAAAGTTTCAAGTGGAGTTACTGCCAGACACTTCATCGCTTGAGGAATGCCTATTCTATCTCGAGCAGATTGATGAGAAACGCCCTGATGTAGCCTCAACTAATGAGGCTCACAATAAATGAGTCAAGTGTCAATATGATCAGTCCGTTCGTCCTCGAATTTTCTCTGAAGGAGATATTTTTCTGGTCTATGATCAGGACAAGGATCCCCTGGGGGAAGGCAAGTTAAAACTCATGTGGTTTGGACCTTTCATAGTGAAAGAGGTCTTAAAGAAGGGCACTTATAGTCTGGTTGGATTTGAGGGAAATGCCTTGGCGGAGCCTAGAAATGGGCTCTACCTCAAGAAGTATTACTCTTAGGTTGGTCGCCTAGGTGACTTATTGTACATATGTATAGTTCTTATACAGTTTTTTTGTCTTTTTCATTTTATGGATGTTTCGTTATTTATGTCATATTTTTCACTATGGCAGATGTTAAGTGAATCAGAGGTGTTTTTTTGGGTTCACAGATGACGCTAGCTGACACACTTAGAGGCTTTCTTCTGCATCTTGGGTGATTTTCACACCTAAAGGCCAGTTGATATCTTATCTTCCGGAGGTATCTGTCTAGGTGATGCCACAAACAAAGTCCCCAAGTACAACACAGTGATAGAGCTTCTTCGTGATGCTTTGTCGCATGGCATCTCTCACCTCCAGGTCTACTTAGATGCTCAATTGGTTGTGTCCCATTTAAATGGAGTTTACCACATTTATGATCCTACTTTACACAACTATTTCCTTAGGGTACGTCTCTTAGAAAGTTACTTTGATTACATTACGTATATCTATGTTCCTAGGAGATTAAATCATATGAAAGATAATGTAGATAATCAAGTATTAGATTGGCATGTTGCACACATATAAAAAGAAACACACACATATACATGTACATACATTTGTAAAAAATGTGATCCATAAGACATAAATATGTAAATATATATATATGTGTGTGTGTGTGTGTGTGTGTGTCAAAAAGTTTCAGAGTACATAGGTGGGCGTGAACGCCTCAAAAATAAGATCGGGTATACATCACGAGGCTTATGCTCTCAAAAATATACAAGAGCGTGCTCTCGGCACATAATAGTCTAGCCTATTTAAGCTCGGTACCTATTGGCCTTGCCATAGTGAATGACAGCGTTGGCCAAACATCGGAAAAGATAGACCCAAGTTTGTGGCACCCCCACTACATGAGGTTGCATGGAAGGCGGGAGATCCTCGATCTCAACCATGGGAGCTGTACAAGTGAGCGCGGTGAGGTTCTTCTCCACCTGCCTCAAAACTCTCTCAGCCTCTCCAGCTGAGGTCCCTCTATGGTTGTTGGTCCACCGACTGCTGTTGGTCCCACCTCTGGTCAAGGAAGTCGTCGAGTCCTCATGAAGTCTGTCCAACACACTGGTCCCACATCTGTACATAACAGATACATAGATGTCAGTAATATGATGCATATAAAAATGATATATATATATATAATTAAATAAAAATTAAATAAATTTAAAAACATGTACCTAGCTCTCCTCGCTCCTCTCCAGGTGGTATGGGCATGTTCATATCTCTAGAGAAGTTGATTCCATCATAGGGGTAGTCCTCTATTGCTGGAATCTGTCGTGCCTACCAGTCAAAGAATTTTTCGTCAAAGGCCTCTATGGTCCTTCCTCCCCCTATCATGGCAACAGTGTTTCCCATCTACATATCGTTAGGAAGGAGGCCACATGCCCCCCTACAGTCTCTCTAGGACTCATATTGAGCACCCTCTCGAAGAAGAATGAGCATAGGATGGTGCAAAACCCAAATTTCTTGTTGCTACGCTCTTGTCACTCTCTCAACTGCCTCTTCATGCATTTGAGCATGGTCATACTCCAATCATAGATATGTTCCTCCTGGCACTGAATTGCACAATGCATGTGCACTCGTGAAGCTTGGTGAACTGACGTGGATCCAGTGATCTACCTAATGAGTAATAATATCACCTGCAATGTCAAACTAGTGACCTTGTGAATGGGTAGTTGAGAAGCTACCTTCTCAGTGTGGGCCTCACAGTACATCTTGATGTAATCCTCAATGTTGAAAGGCCTAGGGGGGAAAGTGCATAGATTAACTGGTTCCCCTCTCCTCGAGAGGCCAGTCAAGAATTATATGTCCTCAGTCATTGGACTCAACGACTGCCCCGCTATCATAAAATCCTCTGCATATGGATGTCATTAGTCTACCAGGGTGTTCAGTAACCTGGATTGTGCCCTCATAAACAAACACTGGAAGAACTTCCAAAGCCCACATTGTTTCAATGCGACAATTGTGGTAGGGTCCTCATCGACCAAGATATCAATATCCTCGTGTTCCCTCTCCCTCCAGTGGACATACATCATGTTCCATGGCAATTCAAAGGGGAGTTAGCTCTTGCATTCCTCATTTTTCCATACTTTTAAGGGTGTATGCAGGTTGTTTTGGTCACAGTACATACAGCGCATATATGTGGGAATATTTTTTTCTTCCCAAGTACATACAGGGGTTGTCCTCAGACAGCCCGCGTACATGTAGGGTTTCCCTTTTTTAGGAGAGTTCCCCCCTGCCCCGCCCAAAAGAAACAAAAATAATGCATAAAGGAAGAATGGAAATGCAGGAGGGATGAGTTTTTACTTACTTGGTTTGAGTGGAAGTTCATTTTTTCCTCTGAAGCTCTCGGAATCAACTTCTTTAGAAAAGGGGATCAATTTTCAAATTGCAATGGTGAAAATGAGATGTCAACTTTATAGACTTTTTTGGCCCTTTTTGCCACTTTTTTGACCCCCCTTTGTCATTTTTTCTAGCTTGGAAATCATTTAATTTTGTTCTTGAGTTTCTTATTGGATGTTACGATACACTTTGCCTTTTGGTTTGRTAACKTTTTTGGAGATGGGTCACTTTTAAAGGTCCTTTGGTAAAAGTCATTTTTTCCAACGTTTTGCATATAAGTTAGGATTCCACCTCCACTTTCTGCATCTTGTTGTCTTTTTTGCTTTTCCATAGGATTGATCCCACCGACGTGTGACACAGAACCATCATTTCTACTTTATAAGTGTCATTATTAGGTGGGATATTCTACCTTTACATGGATGCCCTAGATAGATCCTTGCTGAATTTTGGCGTCCATGCTGTCTATAATGACTATAGGCTTGGGAGTCCTTGTTAGTCATGTCATGATTACGATATTGAGCCTCATTCATCTGATGCACCATCACTCTTGGACTCATCCTCAGGACTCCCAAAATGAGCACGCTTTGTTGTCTTTCAAGCTCACTTTGAAATCCGAAAGCAACATCCGACGAGACTAAATTTATGCTTTTCAATGTTGTCTGGATTAACTGAGAAAAGTAACCTCCTGGAGTCTTCTTTAAGCAATTTTGAGACTCTCTAAACATGAAAATATTATCGAGCGATCTTTTTTTTTTTCACACTCGCTAAAATCAAACTTGAAGGTACATCTATTCGACGATAGTTTACCCCTTTTGAGGTCAATTGTTTACAATAGGTCAATTGTAAACAAAGATAAATTGTTTGATGGTCAATTGTATGAACAAAGGTATACTCTAGAAACTTCGGTTCGCTAGAAGAGTATTCTCAGGTATAAGTTTAACCCTTTTTCGGGCCTGAGGGATTAAATTTATGAAAAAGGAACATTCTCCTTGGTTTTGGTTTATCACCTTTTTCGAGCCTTGGAGATTAATTATGAAAAAGGAACCCCCACAAAGTCCATAGTTAATCTCTTTTCAGACTCCCTAAAATTGAAAATATCGTTGAGTGACATTGTTCCTTCACACTCATTAAAATTATTACAAAAGAACATCTACTAGAATGAGTTTACCCCTTTTTCTGGTGTGTGGATTATGGAGGAAAAAGGTACGCCTCGGGAGATTTGTCTCGCCGGGAGAGTTCTCCTCATTAACTTTTATACTTTTTCTGGCTAAGGAGACTAAATCCAAAAAAAGGCAATGAGTCCATAGTTAAGATCTTTTCAGACTCCTTAAAATTGAAAATATTGTCGAGTGATCTTGTCTTTGTCACACTCGTTATAATGGTTTTGAGTAAACATCATTTCGGTGCCAGTTTACCCCTTTTTCAAACCAACTAGACTATTTCCGAAAAAAGTACCCCTTGGAGTCTTCTTTTACACTTTTTTAGACTCTCTAAACGTGAAAAAACTACCGATCTTACCTTCTATGGGCTTGTTAAAAATTACATTGAAGGGGGTTTCATTGTGTCTTAACAATCGAATTTGCATCTTTGCTTCTTTGGCCTAATGCCAACTCCATGTTTCTCTCAACTGAACCTTTGAAGCATGCCTTATACGCAATCCTTGTAGCACTTTGCCTCTGCAACCTGACACCTTGACCCATGGAGGAATTTTCCCCAAGTGTCCTTTTCCTGCACATGTCTCCTTTCTTTGAGAATTAGTGTGTTCCTTGCGTCGAGAACTAGTATGCTTGTTTGCAACACACGTTCCTCCTTTGTAACATATCATCCT
>JASDQU010790035.1:57266-86324 GCA_032191745.1 Picea mariana | reverse complement strand
TGGTCACTAGTGTCGCAAATGATGTTCAGACATGTTGTCATGACGACGACACTAAGGAGGCACTTATAATATTTCACATGACTGATTTGAAGGAAGAGAACTGGTTCACTGGAGTAAAACAACTCTTAACACCTGAAAAGGGCTTTTAATCAAGGGTTTTGAGGGTGAACGCTCCACTAAAACAGTCTTAGGAGCGTTGGCGCTCCTCTATAAGGCCTCAAGGAGCGTTATAACGCTTCCTCACCCCTCTGAAGGAGCACTTCCCACTTCTGAAGCACTAGCGCTCCCCTTGAGCTTCTCTGGGAGCGTTCTAGCACTCTGATGCCCCTTTTTAAGGAGCACTCCCTAATCTGGGTCAGTTGTTAGCCCGCTGAGGAGAATAAGGGAAGGATCTTTCGATATTAGGAGGCAGTTGTGCTCGAATTCTTGGTTTCATCAAGAGATCCCTGATCTGAGGAGGAGGTTCTCAACTTGTTCTAAACATAACTCAAGAGGTTAAGCCCCTCTTAACCTATATAAGCAAGCTCTATGATGGTGGAAAAGGGGGAAGAACTGAAGCTATGAAACTTATGATCTTGGAGGAAACTCACAGTCAGCCAAAGGAGAGTGATCAGTGAAGCTGCTGTTATCCAGATTGTGGAACTTTCAGGCAAGGGTTAGACGAAGAGGACTTGACGAAGCTGTCGCATTCGCATCTATGATTGTAAGTACTGCTGTTGTTATTCTCATCAATATGACACGCTTGGCCTGTTTCTTTCTAGTTTGTGTCTAATGTCACATGAACTTATCACTAGTTGATAGATATGTTTTCAAGCTAACATCAATAGAGTAGGAAGCGGTTGTATCTTGTTTTGTCCACAGGATCCAGCGAGGAGCAAAAGGATTGGAGCGCAAATCTGAGCGTGCAGGGACAAACGCCGATAAAAAGGTACTTCTGTCATCCTTCCTTCTCATGTGTTGGTTTAGATAGATTTGAAAGGAAGTCAGTGTCCATGATAAGATCTTTTCTATCTAGGGTTAAGGTCAAGCTCTAGAGGTGATCTACCTGTCCGCAGGGAGATTTTCCTACAACACTGAGAGTCTTTGAGTTAGCTTAGCTACCAGTATCGAGCTCACTCTAAGCCTGTTGTAATCCTATGATGTTTTGAATATATTCCTATGTCTATGGTATGTCTAAGTCCTAATACAATTCGCGTGGTGCATTATGTTGTATTTCAATTTTTTTATATAGTAATGATATGAAGTTTTGTGGTTGTCATAAGCAATTGTACAGCGCACTATATATCTCTGACGTGATGGAATAATTCCACTAATAAAGCTATGGCAGTTATGATCTAATATGTGCCTGTTATGAATGAGTTGAATACGTGTGTGTGTAGTTTTAATTCATAGTCCCAAATTGTTTATCAAACCTGAGTTACATGGATGTCAATTGCAGTAGTGTTTCATGTGTTTAATCCTTCATTCATGTCACAAGACTTTATGGTCTCTTTGATCATCTTTGCATCTCAGGTAAGACCTTTCTCGACCTTGAACATGGATTGATATGTCGGTGCTTTGGGGTTTTTGTTGGACAACTCTGAAACCCTCGCTCTAAAACTCCCTAGCATTAATGAGGACAATACACGTGCAAGTGTGCCCCGAAGGCGAACACTAACAATCCACTTCCCCATATGTTCCATAATTTTCGTATTCTTCTGAATCCATAATTTATTTGTCTTCATCAATCTTCATTTCAATTGTCATAAAGAGATTTTCTTCTCTATCATTATCGGCGCTACTTTCACTACTTTATTCAGACAAGTCACTAACCCCTTTTGAGTAGAGGCTCTTCTTCTGCTTATAAGAGTCTTCTTCTTTTCATGCTTGTTCTATTTGTGGCTATTTTTGTGCGGATGATGTTTTCTCTTTACGTTATAGTCTTCTTCATTATCACTACTTTCATCTTTCGCATATGGACACTTAGCAGAAAAATGTCCTACTTTTCCACATTTAAATCATTTAAAGGGAAACCTACCTTTGTATTTTCCAGATCCCTTTTGAGTTTTCTCACAAAATTAGCTTCCTCTGCATCTGATTCAGAGCTTGAAAAATTGCTTGATTTGTGCTCTTTGTTCTTCATCTTCTTTGAGGCTTTGAAATTTGCTTCCCTTTTTTATGGTTTTTCCTTTTCAGTCTTCATTTCATATGCAATGAGGATCCCATGCAATTCATCCATTATTAATTTATGAAGATCCTTCATTTCCTCAATGGTGGAGACTTTGGCATAAAAAATTAATGGGAGTGACCTCAACATATTTTGCACAACCATTGGTTATGCAATTGTTTCACCAAGTCCTCTGATGGTGTTGACAATTTCGTCCACACGGAGGAGACATGTTGCAACGTTTTCTTCCTCTTTCATCTTCAAACTCTCAAACTGTCTTCTATGAGTTTGGAGCTTATCCTTCTTGACCTTGTCATCACCTTCATGGATGTTTTGAAGTTTGTCCCAAATTTATTTCGTTGATTTCCAATGCATTACTTTGACAAACTCTAATTCTGATAGTCCTCACAAGATGGCGTTCATGGCTTTTGCATCATTTTCACTAGCCTTTTTCCCAACCGTATATATTGGTGAAGTTTTTGGGGCTATATAACCAGTCACGATTGATTGTGAAATATCAAAACCAAGGGCCATTATATAGGTTTGCATCCTTATACTCCAGATGGCATAGTTTGTTCCATCGAACAACAAAGCCTTGTTTGTAGAGAAACCTTCCTAATTGGCCACGTGTGCTCCCAAGATCTGTGTTACAGTGCTTAGACTGTTTCCGAAGGAACCAATTTTGATACCAATTGTTGAGAACACACTTATACTGAGAGGGGGGTTCAATCAGTATAAGGATATCTTTTTTTTTTAACATCCATAAACCATAATGAAGCAATCACAGAAATATAACAACCAGATGACACAATATTTAACATGGAAACCCTTTCAGGAGAAAACCACAAAACTTATTTTTGTTAAGTTTTAGACATCAAATTACAATTAAAAATGTTTGTAAGAACCAACCTACTGGAGATACCAATCCCCATTGTCGTTTGTAGGCATTTACCTACATGAGAAAATGATCCCCTCTACTGGTTATAAGCATCGACCTACAAGAGACATTGATCCCCTCTGTTGTTTGTAGGCACCGACCTACATGAGACATCGATCCCCTCAGTTGTTTGTAGGCACCAACCTATAGGATACACCAATCCCCTCTGCTATTTGTAGGCACTGACCTACTGGAGACATCAATCCCCTCTGTTGTTTGTAGGCACCGACCTACAAGAGACACCAATCCCTTCTTTTTTTATTTTTAATTCACTTTTTAACATACAATGGGTAAAATACCACCATGGTTTTTAAATTCATGTGCAAATACCATGCGCACTTTCACTTTTACCTTTTTTAATCCATTTCCATGTTTACTCCACTTTTACATAAACTCCACTTCCACCTAAATTTTCCCCTTTTGTATTTATTAAAGTCACATTTCTATTTGAATACTTACTTACCTTTGACATCAATGATAATAATTTATTCAACAAAAGGAAATGGAAGAGAATATGGCAAAGATCAAGCAAAATTTAAAGGCTACCCAGGTGTTGACACGAGCAAAATCGCCCCTTATAAACAATAGAGGTTACCCCCGATAAGAAGTCCCAATTAGACCTCTCACCATTAGGATTAGGGAACCCATTCAAATTATGGCCTGCCAACCATTTATGGTTTTGGTTTTACTGGTTGCAGCCCGATCCACCGATGAAGGTTTCCTAAACTAAAGAATAAATGCAGCTAATCTAATATGCATGCGTCCGAACAGGACTAACGCAACTAGAAAGTAAACATAGAACCACATGTTCTCCTATCAAGGGCCCGGGAGTAGTTCACACAAAGAAAAGACAACAACATGAATAAACAACTGCAAATACAGAATAGTCTAGCATTTAAACAATTATTTATGGTTCTACGCCCACAAATTTAGAAAAAACATTTTTAGAAGAATAGAAACAAGAATGCAAACGCCCGCGAATTTAGAAAAAACATGCTCTGAACAAAAGAAACAAGAATGCAACCACCATACATAAGAATAGTCTGCAATATGAAGTACATCCCTACAAAACCCAAGTGTTGAGAAAAACACAAAGGAGTAGTCCACAACACGTCCAACATGAGAAAATCACTTGGCCAAACCGACTTATCCTCATTAAAAGTTTATGTAATAGTACATGAAATCTCCAAGGAAGGCTCCTTAATTTTAGTTAACACTGTATTGCCAAAATAGTTCAGAAAATGTACAACGCTTGAAGAGAGAAAAAAAAAAAAAACCTTTCTTTGGGTATAATTCTAGTATTTATTGAAGCTCAACATGACCTTTGGCCTTCTGCCTTCCGCAATGACCTTTCATTTACCACCCTTTGTCTTTATTCCCTTTATAATGATGAGAATCAAAGACAATAATAAGTACATTTCAAATTTGTCTTCTAGCATTGGTGGGCCATCATAGATTTCAGCCATAGTGTGTCTCATCCACTGTAATGATTGGCTTGGGTATTAGGAGCTCTAATCGTCATAGGGTTCTGGCTCCCTCTTCAGCCATTTGAGTTTGATTATATTTTTTTCTCCCCGTTGTTGTGACAATTTATGTCGTCGTTAATTCTCTATTGTCCTCGACTGTAGATCGCATTGTGAGGATGTTGAGTATGACCTCCTCTCAAAATTGGTACCTAACACCATATCAATATGCAATGGATTAGTGACCTCAGAGTAACCTAGAAATGAAGTATTAAAACCAAGCAATTGAACTCATAGAAATAAAACACTAAGTAATTGATATTTCACATAAACTTCGTTGACTTCAATTCCTAGTTTTCCTGCTCACTTTTGGGATGCTATGTTCTTCCAAGGATGTTAATAAGGTGTTATATCCTAATCCTGAAAAATGTAGATAATTAGTGAGGAATTTCTCAAATAATAGAACTATGAAGTTGTATATATCGGAAATACCTTTCCAACTATATAAATAATGCGCAAAACAGAGACCTGAATCAAAAGTTATGGCCAAAATATGAAAGGTAGTTTTGCAGGGTCTTGTCCCTCTTTCAGATGAGTTAGTGGGAACTCCTCCAGTTTGCACCAGAGAAGTTTGTGGGAAC
Organism: Picea mariana; assembly: GCA_032191745.1. Taxonomy (NCBI): domain Eukaryota; kingdom Viridiplantae; phylum Streptophyta; class Pinopsida; order Pinales; family Pinaceae; genus Picea; species Picea mariana. The sequence continues at coordinate 81,137 of JASDQU010790035.1, read as the reverse complement.
TCCTCTGATGGTTTAGGAGGATTTTGTGGGAACTCCTTGGTTTTCACCAGACTTTGAACTAATTCCTCCGGTGTAAACAGGGGGACTTTGCAATATTCCAAATGTAATATAATATGCAGAACATAAATATTTAGCAAGCAATGACATAACAATAATGATATATCCAAAACAATATCAGAATAACACCAGAAAGAGAACCTTTATTAATAATAGCAATATTCACTTGCCTCTTCGAGGGGGCAACCTCCAACAGAGAAAATCTCTATTACAATGATCTCCAAGACAAAAACATCCAATTCCTCCTACTCTTATTTATACTAATTCTACCTTCTAAGGAAACTTCTAGAGAAAGATATTTCTAGAAGTGGAAGCTTTTATTAGGTCTTCTTACATCGACTTATTTTCATTTATTTATCAGGCCTTATTAACTAAAGTTTGCCTTTATTACATAGAATACATATCCTACTAACTAATGACCCATCGAGAGGGGTTAGGATCGGATCCTAACATGCCCTCCCCCTTCAAAAACATCATTATCCTCAATTATGCAAGTGCGGAAATTGTTGGAGTATGGTCATTGGTTCCCAAGTCACATCCTCTAGTGATGTGTCCTTCCACTGGATCAACACTTCCTTGATAATTCTTCCACACAACTGACGTTCATGGTGATTGAGGACTACTTCTAGTTAGAGCCAAAGGGAGCCTTCTTCATCTAATTCTGGAAGGATGGTTTGGACCCTGCAATTTTGTCCCACCACTTTCTTCAGATTGGAAACATGGAACAAAGGTGAAGGAGAAGAATGGTGTGGTTTTTCAGAGACATTTGATATACAGATCGAACAGTGCATAAGTGCATCGTGGAGTCTAAGAATCTTCCTAGAAGCTGGTAAAGGTAGTTGTGGAACATTCAAGTTACAATTCCTCTCTATACTTTTGGAGGACCAAAATTTCTTTTTATGGGGAGGTATGATCCAAGAATATCTCCACACATGGAATTATTACTTTTCACACCATGGAGAAGATCATTAAAATGTTGATTAATGATAGGTGACAAAGAATGATTAATGCTCATGAATGATTCATTTAAATTTTTAAAATGATTAATAATTTAAATGAGTGTGAGAAGCTCATGTATTATTCATTCAGATTGGGAAAATGAGAAATACTTGAAGTGAATGGAATTACTCGTGTATTTTTCATTTAATTTGAAAAAGGGAAATTAAATTAATTTTGAGAATCCACCTCACAAATTAGTTTCCTAGTATTAAGGGGAAGTTGGTAGTCTCATGAATTGGTTTGGGATTCTTCCTCATTATATCCCAAGTAGTTACCTAGTCTCAAGGGGAGGTTAAGAGTCTCCTAGGTTTATTTGATATTCTTTCTCATTTTTTCCTCGAGTTGTTATTAGATCTTAAATTTGTGGATCTTGTCTCCTTGAATTATGGAGTTAAGGAAACTATATAAACTCCTTATGTAAGCTCTGGGTGTCATCCCTTTATGGAGATTGGAGAGAGAGCTCAAGAAAGATTGCAAGAAAGGAATTTATTCCTTCTGGTGTCTGAAGACGTATCACTTATGTGAAAGCCTTAAGTTCTCTTTGTATAATAGAAGTTTACTCTGGGTTTTGATCCCTTTATGGAGCATGTGCCACATTTTGTGAGAAGGTTTTATCCCTTGCTATAGGAAGGAAAATAAAGCAATTCATACTCCAAGTGGATCCGGATATGTAACCAAAAGAATCTGGTGAACTCCATTATCACATGGGTGTCAAATTATATGTGTGAGTTTTGATTGCATTATCGCTTGATTAAGTAGAGATTTAATTACACATATGCACATAATTATGACAATTTTGCTCATGTTCATATGAAATACTTAGAAATTATGTGCTCGTGTTCACATGAAATTAATCGTTAGTAAAAGATCATCATCGTAGATTTTTGTAGAGAAAGTTCTCACAAAAAATCTCGGATCATTCCCACACTCTGGTTCTTCCACCTCCCAACGTTGAACAAACAACTCTTTGGAAAAACCGCCACACTACTCACTTACCCATCCCCCCGACTAAATGATCCCATAATTCATCCCCTTTGTTGATAAGAAGCACCTTGACGTCCAACCCATACCATGCTTCATATATTTTGTCGATACAACAGGGCTCCATCTCTTGTCATAGCTCTACCTCCTACGTCTGCACCATTGTGGCTTGCACATCTCCACACAACCATTGGTTGTCCCCCTTATTTCACTTCATCCATCATATCCACCTCCTTTCTCTAGTAGAGCGATCAAGGCTAATAGCTTGGCATGGTCATCCTAAAACCATTAGACATGTGGAAAAGGATACTCTCTCTAGGCGGCGCCTTAATTCTTTTCAATGCCCAGTGCATGTGGGGAGCCTTAAGAAAATATTTTATTCCTCTCCAGAGACACCAACGAAGGTTTCGAAGAGAGCCTCTGGCTGCATTCACTCTAATTCCATTCTTCACAATGTGGATTGCATTAGTGATACATGGACCTGAGTCGAATTACCACTACAACTTGCTTTGATGATTTTCTCTTACTCAGTTCCAGCCATACAAACAATTTGGTTTGTCGAACTATGATTTTCTTTTACTCTGTATATCCGCCTTTAGAAATGCAACAGTTGGCTCAAGGACGAGCTAGATAATAATGTTGGGGGATTGTTGGCACCGAATGTTTCGGGTTCAATTTTGTGTGTGTGCACAAACGAAGTTGTTCACGCTCATTCCATATTTTTATGCACACCTAAGGAAATGCATGAGGAATGCCATAAAGTGCACATTGGACCGAGTTTTTCCAGTAGCACGCCAAGTGTAAAGACTACCCAGTGTGCGTTGGTCCAAGTTTTGTTAGTTGCACCAGATTCCAAGAAGATGCCCCCTAGAATCAAGAAAGGAATCATCGGTAAATCTCCTCGAATGATTATTGACAACAGCATAAGAAGACAGGAGGCAAACAGAAGATGATATAGGCAGGAAATTAAGATTTCCCCTAATGGAGAGAGTCTGTGTGGAGCACTAGCAGGCACCAGAAGCATGTGAGGAAGTTGGATCAAACAAGTGAGTGGATCAGAGTAGAAAGAGACAGCGCTCCCCAGTAGTGAAAGATATAAAAAGGAGATTTAAGCTCATATCGAGTGTTAGATAGCTACTGAGTTGGTTGATTAGTCTATTGATTGGCTATCTAACTAGTCTAAGAGACTTTGATTTAGCTTAGCTACTAGTGTCGAGCTCACTCTGAGACTGTTGTAATCCTATGATGTTTTGAATATATTCCTGTGTCTTTGGTGTGTCTAAGTCCTAATGCAATGTGCATGGTGCATTATGTTGTATTTCAAATTTTTTATATAGTAATGATATGAAGTTTTATGGTTGTCATAAGCAGTTGTGAAATGCACTATATATCCCTGACGTGATGGAATAATTCCACTAATAAAGCTATGGAAGTTATGATCCAATATGTGTCTGTTATGAATGAGTTGAATATGTGTGTGTGTAGTTTTAATTCTTAGTCCCAAATAGTTTATCAAACCTGAGTTACATGGATGTCAATTGCAGTAGTGTTTCATGTGTTTAATCCTTCATTCCTATCACAAGACCTTATGGTCTCTCTGATCATCTTTGCATCTCGGGTGAGACCTTTATCGGCCTTGAACAAGGATTGATATGTCAGTGCTTTGGGGTTTTTGTTGGACAACTCTGGACGAACCATGGCTCTAAAACTCCCTAGCATTAATAAGGACAATACGTGTGCAAGTGTTCCCTGAAGGAGAACGCCAACAATCCACTTCCCCATATGTTCCATCATTTTCCTCTTCTTCTGAATCCATAATTTCTTTGTCTTCATCAATCTTTGTTTCAATTGTCATAAAGAGATTTTCTTCTCTATCACTAACGGTGCTTCTTTCACTGCTTTCTTCAGACTAGTCACTGACCCCTTTTGAGTAGAGGCTCTTTGTAATATCCCCAAAAATAAATTATTATTACATTCTGAATACACTTAGGAATTTATTTCCATTTTTGGCAAATTCGACTTTGGAAAATTATTGTCATTTATGGAAATTCCGAATTTGGAATTTAATTAAATGTAATTTATTATTGTGACTATTGGGCAAATATTTGATTTTCCCAGCCAACTCTTTGACTATGACACTTGTAAGAAAAATATATTTTTATATTTATTGTTGAGAGACAAATGCAACAGCCAGGGTGAAATCAGCGGACCGTGGCTCCATGAGTGGGGAACATGTTTGAACTACCTCAGGGCTAAATTTTACAAGTGGCAAATCAGGAATTTGGCCATTGGCATCCCTTGAAAATCAGGGATCTATAAAGTTGCAAAAATTCCCAAGGGGGAAAAGACCTAGGCACAAGATGCTTCTACATATATAGCATATGGGAGGAGGCAAGACACTACCTAGTATGCTAAGGAGAGGAATATCACTTATTGTTATGAGCACTGGTTTCTGAGTGTGAGGCAAGGAGAATTTTTCTGATTCTGAAAGAGGACGATAGCTAAGGAGGAGTTTTGGAGTTCACCCTCATGGATTCATGGTCAGGCTAGGGGGTGAATGGAGCAAGTAGATTGGTTGTCTTGTTCTATGGTTGGGTGGAACTTGGTTGTTCCATTTGTTGTCCCAACACTTTGTTCAGATATGTACCTCTACTTATTGTTTCAATGAATTGTTTTACTGGATGCTGACTGACAGAATGAAACAAATTGTAGAATAAGATTTATTTTACAGTTTGAGTTTATCAGTGAGTAAAACTAAGAATCTACTATGTGTGATAGCTATTGGTGAATGTGATATCAGTTCGATCTTGTTGTTGATATTAGGGAGATTTGGCATAAGCATGTATATAGATTTAAGTATAAACATGCTTAAAATTATTTCAGATGGATATAGGTTGACTATCCTTAAGTATAGATCTACACAAAATACCAGTGTATGTGTTTATAGATTTCAATAAATATAACCTGAACAGAAGTATTATTGTGATAAATAGATCATATACCATATCTGTAGTTTGTATCTATATGTATAGATATACGCTTGAAGTATATTTAAATTGTACTCACCAACGAAACCTTGAGTGAATATCCGAATTGAAATGTGTATATATGTTGCTACCATATGGATTTCCATGCTATAAGAATATCTAATACACGGAAAAATATCTATTGACTAGTACAAGTATTCTTCATTAAATCTGATTATATTAAGTGTAGCAGAAGGTTAAAGTACTTTCCATTCTTATAATCTCATAAGTAAATATCAAACGACATAAATACATAAAACATACTACTTATTACAAAGTCGGTACAATACTTAAATGAGTTCTTGAACTCTATACAATATATGTGGTCATAACCTTTAATTAGCGAGATCATTTTTCAATCTAGGGTTTCCCTGGTGTCTTCTCTGTTCAGAATTGAATTTACGAGCAAACCACCGAACCTTGGAAGCCTGGTATAAAATTTATGACAATAACAGAACCCTATTGCGAAACTTTGTACCGTAGCGAGTGGAACCTCAAAACTTAGATTAAGATTCTGAAAAATGGAACTCGAATACCTTTTTCGAGCCTGGCAATAGTCGGATCTTTTGACCATGAAAATATCCAAGTCCTGTAATGAATAAAGGGAATTAGTAAATAGGTTTGTGAAGAATCGAAGAATAAATAGATACAAAATTAATTTTCGAGAAGCTAGTAAAACAGCGAAAATTTGATTTGTAAGAGCAAGCAAATGCAGAAAGAAATCACGAAACGTATTATTAAGGAAAAAAACACCAGGTCAACAGTTAGCTTGAGTTGGTGTAGGGTGTTCTTTCTCCTTCAACAACACTGATTGAATGGTTCATAGCCTGAAGGGGAGGAGTGGGATTTGAATTGTCTGATGGGTACCCTCGCATTAGAAACAAGGGTCCCATCATTAGTCTTTCAACCAAACGAAATTAAAATATTTACGCAGAACACGCTAGACAGAACATTCATATATGTATTGCATAACCGAAATTATAAAGGACGCACACTATAACATTTTTTCCATAGAGGTTGAGAGATAATATCCTCTTAATACCACAGTTTTATAATAAAGAAGAATACATACAGGAAAACGAGATTCTGGTCACTCAAATCTCTTTTACACTAATAAAGTGAGAATTTGATTGATTAACCACATAATTTTCTAGATCAAAGTGTACAGATAGGGTTACGAGATACTGGTGTCATCACACCCAAACTTACGATTGATGACAACAACACGTAGACAAGAACTGAGCTTTTAAAATGGAACCCGAAATATTTCTTTTAACCCTATCTTAACCACAGATCTCAAGAATAGGACTGTTAGGATGAATTTTGTTCTGGAATTTAAAACCTAGAAAATTTAAGTTATTTTCCTTCAATAGAGAGTTCTCATGACCATGACCTCCTATGCGAAAGTTAGATAGAAGGGGACCGCAAACAGACCTCTACCTACGAGCAGGAGGGGAAAGAATAGTCGTGTTTCAAGCACAGGTATTATCCGTATAATCTGGCGTCGTGGCTCAATGATATAAAACTCAGTCAGTCCAGGGAGATACCTTCTTGACCTTAAGTACCGAGGGGGTCGGACATTCATGCCTCCTCATTTTCCTTACGATTGCAGAGATACATAGCATAGTCCACAAGAAATCTCTAGTGCTCAGTTACTTACACAGGACGCTTACAATGGGATTTTGGGATCACCATAACAGTTTCTCCTTTAATCACGGAAGAGCTTGGTGATAGGTGCACCCTGTGTATTACCAATAAAATGTCAGTCTATTTTATTAAAGAAACGACTAAGGACGAAGCCTAATAACATTTCAGGATTTCCCTGAATCAAGAAAACTAAAAAGAAAACTGCATGTGTGAAATGGCTTACAAATAAATGAAAACCCTTGAATAGCAAAAGGTTATCCTCACGGGAGAGACAAACCATAAGTCACCCCAAGTCAGAAATATGGTTTTTATACAGAGCATGGATAGAAGTTTTCCAGAAAGTAAGAGTAGCGAGAATGAAGGCCCAACCAACAATCTTAAAGAAATAGTTACAGAGACAAGATCAAAATACGAACAACACTTCCTTACATCCTACAGTTAACTCGAGCAATGGAGTTTTGGTAAACATACCTAGTAAAGAAGTGAATCAGTTGGATGTGTAATGTCTTCTCTCCTATGCAGAGCAAAGAACCCCCTCGTCGTCGGTGGTTACACATAGAGTAGGGCTGCAAAAGCTAACACAGAGTGATTTTTTTGAAATGCACTAAGGAGAAATGAAGCTTTAGTTACCTGAGTGGCTCACGTATTGCAAGAGTAATGGTGATGGAGGCCTGTAGAACTTAGGCCATGTGTACATGCATGCATAGCGTATCCTTATTGGTCACGACAACCTAGAACTGTACAGCACAGGAAGAACCTCATAACTCTCTACCAGAGCAATTAATAATTTTTTTATGGACAGGGATAACTATGCATTGAATCGAACCACTAACCTTGTTAGTGTGAATCCCTGTCATGAAACCATGTGGCTTCCACAACGAACAGTAAGTTTTAGGGTGGTGACATGTCGCGCCAGGTGGGCTTCAAATCCCAGTGTTAGATTATGTACTCGGGTGACCCTGTCGTTGATCAGGGTTGTGTGTTAAGACCTGCCAACCACCATGGGAAGATGTGCATTCAGTTAAGTATGGACGTTGCAAGGGGATCATATGCGACCAAGGGTAAAACCTTCAGGTAGGACTTTCATTCATATGCGCCCTAGTAAACTCAAATCAAGTAATATGTTGCCTTGGATATAGAAAACAACTATAATTACGGGTCATACCTGATAGCAATGTTTTATTAATTTCTTGTTACATAAATTGTGTAAGGGGTTAGAATAAAGAAAGGAAAATGGATTGTTTGGTATGGTCATAATGAAATTGGAAAATGGATTGTTCGGTATGGTCATAACGAAAATAAGAATACAAATAAGAGCTTGTAAACTAGAGTTACTCAAGACCTTATGGTCAGAAATCGCTCATTGGGTTTAATAAGCACGAGTTACATGGAAAGGGTAATCACCTTATTTCATTTACGGATAATAAAAATAAGTACACGTCATCTTCCGACAGAAATGTTTTAATTACAAATTGATCAAGTATAACAGAACAAATGATTTTTAATGCACCTAGTAAAGAAAAAATTAGTTGGAAATTTTGGGGTACATTGCACTCTTCTTCTGCTTGTAAGAGTTCTTCTTCTTTTCATGCTTGTTCTATTTGTGGCTATTTTTGTGTTGATGATGTTTTCTCTTTACGTTATAGTCTTATTCGTTATCACTACTTTAATTTTTCGCATATGGACACTTAGTAGAAAAATGTCCTACTTTTCCACATTTAAATCATTTAAAGGGCAACTTACTTTTGTATTCATTTAAAGGGCAACTTAATTTTGTATTTTCCAGATCCCTTTTTGAGTTTTCTCACAAAATTTGCTTCCTCTACATCTGATTCAGAGCTGGAAGAATTGCTTGATTTTTTCTCTTTGTTCTTCATCTTCTTTGAGGCTTTGAAAGTTGCTTCCGTTTTTTATGGTTTTTCCTTTTCAGTCTTCATTTCATATGCAATGAGGATCCCATGCAATTCATTCATTATTAATTTATAAAGATCCTTCATTTCCTCAACGGTGGAGACTTTGGCATAAAAAATTAAGGGGAGTAACCTCAACATCTTTTGCATAATCATTGGTTATGCAATTGTTTCACCAAGTCCTCTGATGGTGTTGAAAATTTCATCCACACGGAGGAGACATGTTGCAATGTTTTCTTCCTCTTTTATCTTCAAACTCTCGAACTGTCTTCTATGAGTTTGGAGCTTATCCTTCTTGACCTTGTCATCACCTTCATGGATGTTTTGAAGTTTGTCCGAAATTTATTCTGTTGATTTGCAATCCATTACTTTGAAAAACTCTAATTCTGGCAGTCCTCACAAGATGGTGTTCATGGCTTTTGCATCATTTTCACTAGCCTTTTTCCTGACCGTATCTATTGGTGGATTTTTTGGGTCTATATAACCAGTCATGATTGATTGTGAAATATCAAAACCAAGAGCCATTAGATAGGTTCGCATCCTTATACTCTAGAAGGCATAGTTTTTTTCGTCGAACAACAAAACCTTGTTTGTAGAGAAACCTTCCTAATTGCCCATGTGTGCTCCCGAGATCTACGTTCCAATGCTTAGACTGTTTCTGAAGGAACCAACTTTGATACCAATAGTTGAGCACACACTTATACTGAGAGGGGGGGTGAATCAGTATAAGGCTATCTTTTTATTTCTAACATTCATAAACCATAATGAAGCAATCATAGCTCTACCTCCTACATCTGCACCGTTGTGGCTTACACATCTCCACACAACCATCGGTCATCCCCCTTCTTTCATTTCCTCCCTCATATCCACCTCCTTTCTTTAGTAGAGAAATTAGGGTTAATAGCTCAACATGGTCATCCTAAAACCATTAGACGAGTGGAAAAGGATACTCTCTCTAGGTTGTGCCTTAATTATTTTCAATGCCCCGTGCCTAGTGGAGAGCCTTAAGAAAATCCATTATTCCTCTCCACAGACACCAGTGAAGGTTCTAAAGGGAGAATTTGGATGCATGCATGCTAATTCCATTCTTCACAATGCGGCTTCCGTCAGTGATACATGGACCTTAGTCGAATTACCACTACAACTTGCTTTGATGATTTGCTCTTACTCAAGTCCGGCCATACAAACAATTTGGTTTGTCGAACGATTATTTTGTCTTACTCTGGCTATCAACCTTTAGAACTGCAATAGTTGGCTCAAGGACGAGCTAGATAATAATGGTGGGGGATTGTTGGTACCCAATGTTTTGGGTTCAATTTTTTGTGTGTGCACAAACGAAGTTGAGCACGCTCATTCCATATTTTTGTGCACACCTAAGGAAATGCATGAGGAATGTCATAAAGTGTGCATCGGACTTAGTTTTTCCAGTAACATGCCAAGTGTAAAGACTACCAAGTGTGCGTTGGTCCGAGTTTTGTTAGTTGCACCGGATTCCAAGAAGATGCCCGCCAGAATCAAGAAAGGAATCATCGTTAAATCTCCTTGAATCGTTACTGACAACAACATACGAAGACGTGAGGCGGATAGAAGATGATATAGACAGGAAATTAAGAATTCCCCTAATGGAGAGAGTCTACATGGAGCACTAGCAGGCACCAAAAGCATGTGAGGCAGTTGGATCAAACAAGTGAGTGGAGCAGAGCAAGAAGAGACAGTGCTCCCCAGTAGTGAAAGATATAAAAAGGAGCTCTAAGCTCATATCGAGAGTTAGATATCTAGTGAGTTGGTTGATTAGTTGATTGATTGGATATCTAACTAGTTTGAGAGTCTTTGAGTTAGCTTAGATACCGATATCGAGCTCACTCTGAACCTGTTGTAATCCTGTGATGTTTTGAATATATTCATGTGTCTTTGGCATGTCTAAGTCCTAATGCAATGTGCATGGTGCATTATGTTGTCTTTCAAATTTTTTATATAGTAATGATATGAAGTTTAGTGGTTGTCATAAGCCGTTGTGCAGTGCACTATATATCTCTGACGTGATGCAATAATTCCACTAATAAATCTATGGCAGTTTTGATCTAATATGTGTCTGTTATGAATGAGTTGAATATGTGTGTGTGTAGTTTTAATTCTTAGTCCCAAATAGTCTTTATCAATCTTTGTTTCAATTTTCATAAAGAGATTTTCTTCTTTATCACTATCAGCGCTACTTGCATTGCTTTCTTCATACAATTAATTGACCCCTTTTGAGTAGAGGCTCTTCTTCTGCTTATAAGAGTTCTTCTTCTTTTCATGTTTGTTCTATTTGTGGATATTTTTGTGTTGATGATGTTTTCTCTTTACGTTATAGTCTTCTTCATTATCACTACTTTCATTTTTTCCATATGGACACGTAGCAAAAAAATGTCCTACTTTTCCATAGTTAAAGCATTTAAAGGGAAACTTAGCTTTGTATTTTCCAGATCTCTTTTTGAGTTTTCTCACAAAATTTGCTTCCTCTGCATCTAATTCACAGCTGGAAAAATTGCTTGATTTGTGCTTTTTGTTCTTCATATTCTTTGAGGCTTTGAAAGTTGCTTCCCTTTTTTATGGTTTTTCCTTTTCAATCTTTATTTCATATGCAGTGAGGATCCCATGCAATTCATCCATTATTAATTGATCAAGATCCTTCATTTCCTCAATGGTGGACACTTTGGCATCAAAACTTAATGGGAGTGACCTCAACATATTTTTCACAATCATTGGTTATGCAATTGTTTCACCAAATCCTCTGATGGTGTTGACAATTTCATCCACACGGAGGAGACATGTTGCAACATTTTCTTCCTCTTTCATATTCAAACTCTCAAACTGTCTTCTATGAGTTTGGAGCTTAGCTTTCTTGACCTTGTCATCGCCTTCATGGATGTTTTGAAGTTTTCCCAAATTTATTTCGTTGATTTTCAATGCATTACTTTGACAAACTCTAATTCTGACAGTCCTCACAAGATGGCGTTCATGGCTTTTGCATCATTTTCACTAGCCTTTTTCCCAACCTTATCTATTGATGGAATTTTTGGGGCTATATAACTAGTCACGATTGATTGTGAAATATCAAAACCAAGGGCCATTAGATAGGTTCGCATCCTTATACTCTAGAAGGAATATTTTTCTCCATCGAACAACAAAGCCTTGTTTGTAGAGAAACCTTCTTAACCGGCCATGTGTACTCCCGAGATCTACGTTCCAATGCTTAGACTGTTTCCGAAGGAACCAACTTTGATACCAATTATTGAGCACACACTTATACTGAGAGGGGGGGTGAATCAGTATAAGGCTATATTTTTATTTTTAACATTCATAAACCATAATGAAGACCTCACATAAATATAACAACCAGATGACACAATATTTAACATGGAAACCCTTTCTGAAGAAAACCACAAAAACTTATTTTTATTAATTTTTAGACACCAACCTACGGTTAAAAATGTTTGTAAGCACCAACCTACTGGAGATACCAATCCCCACTGTTGTTTGTAGGCACTTACCTACATGAGCAATCGATCCCCTCTATAAGTTATAGGCACTGACCTGCAAGAGACATTGATCCCCTCTGTTGTTTGTAGGCACCGACCTACATGAGACATCGATCCCCTATGTTGTTTGTAGGCACCGACCTACATGAGACACCAATACCCTCTTCTATTTGTAGGCACCGACCTACTTGAGACATCAATCCACTCTGTTGTTTGTAGGCACCAACCTACAAGAGACACCAATCCATTCTTTTTTATTTTTGATTCACTTTTTAACATACCATGGGTAAAATACCACCATGGTTTTTAAATTCATGTGCAAATACCATGCACACTTTCACTTTTACCTTTTTTAATCCATTTCCATGTTTACTCCACTTTTATGTAAACTCCACTTTCACTTTTACCTTCTTTTTAAATCCATTTTCATGTTTACTCCACTTTTACATAAACACCACTTCCACCTAAATTTTCCACTTTTGTATTTATTAAAGTCATGTTTCTATTTGAATACTTACTTACCTTTGACATCAATGACAATAATTTATTCAACAAAAAGAAATTGAAGAGAATATGGCAAAGAGAAAGCAGAATTTAAAGGCTACCCATCTGTTAACACAGGCAAAATCGCCACTTATCAACAATAGGGATTACCCCCGATAAGAAGTCCCAATTAGACCTTTCACCATTAGGATTAGGGAACCCATCCGGATTATGGCCCAACAACCATTTTTGGCTTTGATTTTACTGGTTGTGGGTCGATCCACTGATGAAGGTTTCCTAAAATAAAGAATAAATGCAGCTAATCTAATATGCATGCATCCGAACAGGACTAACACAACCAAAAAGTAAACATAAATCCACTCGTTCTCCTGTCAAGGGCCCGGGAAGTAGGAAGTAGTTCATACAAAGAAAAGAAAACAACATGAATAAACAACTGCAAATACATAATAGTCTAGCATTTGAACAATCATTTACGGTTCTACGCCCACGAATTTAGAAAAAACATTCTTCAAAGAACATAAACAAGAATGCAAACGCCTGAATTTAGAAAAAACATGCTCTGAATAACAGAAACAAGAATGCAACCACCATACATAAGAATAGTCTGCAATATGAAGTACATCCCTACACAACCTGAGTGTTGAGAAAAACACAAAGGAATAGTCTGCAATACGTCCAACACGAGAAAATAGCTTGGCCAAACCGACTTATCCTCATTAAAAGTTTATGTAATAGTAAATGAAAGCTCTAAGGAAGTCTCCTTAATTTTAGTTAACATTATATTCCCAAAATAGTTTAGAAAATGTACAATGCTTGAAGAGCGAAAAAAAAAAAACCTTTCTTTGGGTATACTTCTAGTATTTATTGAAGCTCAACATGACCTTTGGGTATAATAAAATCTCTTATTCCTCTCCATAGACACCAACAAAGGTTCTAAACGAAGCCTCTGGTTGCATCCACTCTAATTCCATTCTTCACAATGTGGCTTGCGTTAGTGATACATGGACCTGAGTAGAATTACCACTACAACTTGCTTTGATGATTTGCTTGTACTCAGGTCCGTCCATACAAACAATTTGGTTTATAGAACAATGATTTCTCTTACTCTGGATATCCTCCTTTAGAAATGCAATGGTTGGCTCAAGGATGAGCTAGATAATAATGGTGGGGGATTTTTGGCACCCAATGTTTTGGGTTCAATTTTGTGCGCACGCACAAACGAAGTTGTGCACGCTCATTCCATATTTTTGTACACACCTAAGGAGATGCATGAGGAATTCCATAAAGTGTGCATTGGACCGAGTTTTTCCAGTAGCACGCCAAGTGTAAAGACTACCAAGTGTGCGTTGGTCCAAGTTTTGTTAGTTGCACTGGATTCCAAGAAGATTCCCACTAGAATCAACAAAGGAATCATCGGTAAATCTCCTCGAATGATTATTGACAACGGCATATGAAGACGTGAGGCAACCAAAATATGATATAGATAGGAAATTAAGATTTCCCCTAATGGAGAGAGTCTACGTGGAGCACTAGCAGGCACCAGAAGCATGTGAGAAAGTTGGATCAAACAAGTGAGTGGAGCACAGTAGAAAGAGACAGCACTCCCCAACAATGAAAGATATAAAAAGGATCTCTAAGATCATTCTGAGTGTTAGATAGATAGTGAGTTGGTTGATTAGTCTATTGATTGGCTATCTAACTAGTCTGAGAGTGTTTGAGTTAGCTTAGCTACCAGTATCAAGCTCACTCTGAGCCTGTTGTAATCTTGTGATGTTTTGAATATATTCTTATGTCTTTGGTATGTCTAAGTCCTAATGAAATGCGCATGGTGCATTATGTTGTATTTCAAAAATTTTATATAGTAATGATATGAAGTTTTGTGGTTGTCATAAGCAGTTGTGCAACGCACTATATATCTCTGACATGATAGAATAATTCCACTAATTAAGCTATGGCAGTTCTGATCTAATATGTGTCTGTTATGAATGAATTGAATATGTGTGTGTGTGTAGTTTTAATTCTTAGTCCCAAATAGTTTATCAAACCTGAGTTACATGGATGCCAATTGCAGTAGTGTTTCATGTGTTTAATCCTTCATTCATGTCACAAGACCTTATGGTCTCTCTGATCATCTTTGCATCTTGGGTGAGACCTTTCTCAACCTTGAACAAGGATATATATGTCGGTGCTTTGGGGTTTTTGTTGGAAAACTCTGGATGATCCCTCGCTCTAAAACTCCCTAGCATTAATAAGGACAATATGCGCGCAAGCGTTCCCTAAAAGCGAACACCAACAATACACTTCCCCATCTGTTCCATCATTTTCCTCTTCTTCTGAATCCATAATTTCTTTGTCTTCATCAATCTTTGTTTCAATTGTCATAAAGAGATTTTCTTCTCTATCACTATCGACGCTACTTTCACTGCTTTCTTCAAACAAGTCACTGACCCCTTTTGAGTAGATGCTCTTCTTCTACTTATAATATTTCTTCTTCTTTTCATGCTCGTTCTATTTGTAGCTATTTTTGTGTTGATGATGTTTTCTCTTTACGTTATAGTCTTCTTAATTATCACTACTTTCATTTTTCTCATATGGACACTTAGCAGAAAAATTTCCTACTTTTCCACATTTAAATCATTTAAAGGGCAACTTACCTTTGTATTTTCCAGATCCCTTTTTGAGTTTTCTCACAAAATTTGCTTCCTCTGCATCTGATTCATAGCTAGAACAATTGCTTGATTTGTGCTCTTTGTTCTTCATCTTCTTTGAGGCTATGAAATTTGCTTCCCTTTTTATGGTTTTTCCTTTTCAGACTTCATTCCATATGCAGTCAAGATCCCATGCAATTCATCCATTATTAATTTATCAAGATCCTTAATTTCCTCAACGGTGGAGACTTTGGCATAAAAATTTAAGGGGAGTGACCTCAACATCTTTTGCACAATCATTGGTTATGCAATTGTTTCACCAAGTCCTCTAATGGTGTTGACAATTTCGACCACACAGAGGAGACATGTTGCAACGTTTTCTTCCTCTTTCATCTTCAAACCCTCAAACTGTCTTTTATGAGTTTGGAGCTTATCCTTCTCGACCTTGTCATCACCTTCATGTATGTTTTGATTGTGAAATGTCAAAACCAAGGGCCATTAGATAGGTTTGCATCCTTATACTACAGATGGCATAGTTTGTTCCGTCGAACAACAAAGCCTTTTTTTAGAGAAACCTTCCTAATCGGCCATGTGTGCTCCCGAGATTTGTGTTCCAGTGCTTAGACTGTTTCCGAAGGAACCAACTTTGATATCAATTGTTGAGAACACACTTATACTGAGAAGGGGGTTGAATAAGTATAAGGATGTCTTTTTCTTTTTAACATTCACAAACCATAAGGAAGCAATCACATAAATATAACAACCAGATGACACAATATTTAACATGGAAACCCTTTCAAGAGAAAACCACAAAAACTTATTTTTGTTAAGTTTTAGACACCAAATTGTGGTTAAAAATGTTTGTAAGCACCAACCTACTGAAGATACCAATCCCCATTTTTTTTTGTAGGCATTGACCTACATGAGAAATTGGTCCCCTCTACTAGTTATAGGCATCGACCTACAAGAGACATTGATCCTCTCTGTTGTTTGTAGGCACCGACCTACATGAGACATCGATCCCCTATGTTGTTTGTAGGCACCGACCTACAGGAGACACCAATCCCCTCTGCTATTTATAGGCACTAACCTACAGGAGACACCAATCCCCTCTGTTATTTGTAGGCACTGACCTACTGGAGACGTCAATCCCCTCTGTTGTTTGTAAGCACTGGCACCGACCTACAAGAGACACAAATCCCTTCTTTTTTATTTTAATTCACTTTTTAACATACCATAGGTAAAATACCACCATGGTTTTTAAATTCATGTGCAAATACCATGTGCACTTTCACTTTTACCTTTTTTAATCCATTTCCATGTTTACTCCACTTTTACGTAAACTCCACTTCCACCTAAATTTTTCACTATTGTATTTATTAAAGTCACATTTATGTTTGAATACTTACTTACCTTTTACATCAATGACAATAATTTATTCAACAAAAGGAAATGGAAGAGAATATGGCAAAGATCAAGCAGAATTTAAAGGCTACCCGGGTGTTGACGTGGGAAAAATCATCCCTTATCAACAATAGGGGTTACCCCCAATAAGAAGTCTCATTTAGACCTCTCACCATTAGGATTAGGGAACCCATTCAGATTATGGCCCAACAAGCATTTATGGTTTTGGTTTTACTGGTTGCAGCTCGGTCCACCGATGAAGGTTTCCTAAACTAAAGAATAAATGTAGCTAATCTAAGATGCATGTGTCCGTACGGGACTAACGCAACTAGAAAGTAAACATAGAACCACATGTTCTCCTATCAAGGGCTCGGGAGTAGTTCACACAAAGAAAAGACAACAACCTGAATAAACAACCGCAAATACAAAATAGTCTAGCATTTGAACAATCATTTATGGTTCTATGCCCACGAATTTAGAAAAAACATTCTTCGAAGAATAGAAACAAGAATGAAAATGCCCGTGAATTTAGAAAAAACGTGCTCTGAACAAAAGAAACAAGAATGTAACCACCATACATAAGAATAGTCTGCAATATGAAGTAGATCCCTACACAACCCGAGTGTTTAGCAAAACACAAAGGAATAGTCCACAATACATCCAACACGAGAAAATCACTTGGCCAAACCGACTTATCCTCATTAAAATTTTATGTAATAGTACATGAAAGCTCCAAGGAAGGCTCCTTAATTTTAGTTAACACCGTATTCCCAAAATAGTTCAGAAAATGTACAATGCTTGAAGAGCGAAAAAAAAAACCTTTCTTTGGGTATAATTCTAGCATTTATTGAAGCTCGACATGACCTTTGGCCTTCTTCCTTCTGCAATGACCTTTCATTTACTATCCTTTGTCTTTATTCCCTTTATAGTGATGAGAATAAAAGACAATAATAATTGCATTTCAAATTTGTCTTCTAGCATTGGTGGGCCATCATATATTTCGGCCATAGTGTGTCTCATCCATCGTAATGATTGGCTTGGGTATTAGGAGCTCTGATAGTCATAGGGTTCTGGCTCCCTCTTCAGCCATTTTAGTTTGATTATCTTTGTTTCTCCCCATTGTTGTGACAATTTATGTCGTCATTAATTCTCTATTGTCCTCGACTGTAGATCGCATTGCGAGGATGTTGAGTATTACCTCCTCTCAAAATCGGTACCTAACACCATATCAATATGCAATGGATTAGTGACCTCATAGTAACCTAGAAATGAAGTATTAAAACCAAGAATTTGAACTCATAGAAATAAAACACTAAGTAATTGATATTTCACATAAAGTTCTTTGAGTTTGATTCCTATCTTTTCTACTCACTTTTGGGGTGCTATGTTCTCCCAGGGATGTTAATAATGTGTTATATATTAATCCTAAAAAATGTAGATAATTAGTGAGGAATTTCTCAAATAATATAACTAGGAAATTGTATATATCAGAAATACCTTTCCAAATATATAAAGAATGTGCAAAACAGAGACCTGAGTCAAAAGTTATGGCCAAAATATGAAAGGTAGTTTTGCAGGGTCTTGTCCCTCTTTCAGAGGAGTTAGTGGAAACTCCTTCGGTTTGCACTAGAGAAGTTTGTGGGAACTCCCCCGATGGTTTAGGAGGATTTTGTGGAAACTCCTTGGTTTTCACCAGAGTGCTTTGAACAAATTCCTCCAGTGTAAACAGGGGGACTTTGCAATATTTCAAATGTAATATAATATGCAGAACATAAATATTTAGCAAGCAACGACATAAAGATAATGATATATCCAAAACAATACCAGAATAACACTAGAAAGAGCACCTTTATTAATGATAGCAATGTTCACTTGCCTCTTCGAGGGGGAAACCTCCAACAGAGAAAATCTCCATTACAATGATCTCCAAGACAAAAATATCCAATTCCTCCTACTCTTATTTATACTAATTCTACCTTCCAAGGAAACTTCTAGAGAAAGATATTTCTAGAAGCAAAAGCTTCTATAAGGTCTTATTACATTGACTTATTCTCCTTTATTTATTAGGCCTTATTAACTAATGTCGGCATTTATTACATATAAGACATATCCTACTACCTAATGACCCATGGAGAGCGGTTAGGATCGGATCCTAACATGCCCTCCCCCTTCAAAAGCAGCCTTGTCCTCAAGGTTACAAGTGCAGAAATTGTTGGAGTATGGTCGTTGGTTTCCAAGTCACATCCTCTAGTGATGTGTTCTTCCACTTGATCAACACTTCCTTGATAATTCTTCCACGCAGCTGACGTTCATGGTGATTGAGGACTGCTTCTAGTTAGAGCCAAAGGGAGACTTCTTCATCTAATTCTGGAAGGATGGTTTGGACCCTGCAATTTTGTCCCACCACTTTCTTTAGATAGGAAACATGGAACACCAAATGGATTTTGGAAGTAGTAAGAATGGCCAATTTGTAGGCCATCGAACCAATACGCTTGATGATTTGGTAGGGACCATAAAACTTGGGTGCCAACTTGTCATGTCCCTGGGCTTTGAGAGATGTTTGCTTGTAAGGTTGGAGCTAGAGAAACACATGATTACCTTCCTTAAAAACCCTTTTTGAACAATGTTGGTCCGCTTGTTTCTTCATGTGATTTTGGGCCACATGGAGGTTAGCCTTCAAAGCTGCTAGGGTGGTTGTGCGACCTTGCATCATTGTATCAATAGATCGAACCTCTTATGTGCCTGGAAGATAGGTAGTGACTGTAGGTGGGCATTGGCCATAAAATTATTCATATGGGGTCATTTTAGTGGTTGTATGATAGAAAGTAGTGTACCACCATTCTGCCAAGGGTAGCCATTGTAGCCACTGGTGTTGTTTGTCCGAAGAAAAAAACCTCAAGTAGGTTTCCAAACATTTTTTGACCACTTTTGTTTGGTCGTCAAACTAGGGGTGATAGGTTGTGCTCATGTTAAGCTGGGTGCCCTGCAATTTAAACAACTCTTGTCAAAATGTGCTAGCGAAAGTTGGGTCATGATCAGATATAATATAGGTGGACATGCCATGTAACTTGAAAATATGATCAATTTAAACTTGTGCTACTAGTGTCGATGTAAAAGGGTGGGGTTATGCACACAAATGAGCATACTTGGAGAGGCTATCAACCACCACCATGATGATAGACTTGTTCCCATCTTTAGGAAGGCCCGTTGTAAAATCCATGGAGATTTTTTTCCACATAGAAGTTGGAATGGGGAGGGGTTGTAGGGTGCCTAGAGACTTGATAGTTTCACCATTATTACATTGGCACACCTCACATATTGTGACAAAGTGAAGAATATCCTTCTTCATGCCTGACTAGAAAAAAGGATGACGGGTACGAGCATATGTCTTTTTGAACCTCGAGTGACCTACAATCATCGATGAGTAAAACTCATTTAAGAGCCTCGGTTTGAGTGCTAAAGAGGGTCATAGAACTGGGTGATCCTTATATCTGAGAATAGTGTCCTACCAAGTGTAGCTGATGGGAGGATTAGGGTCCTCATGAAGGCACTGAATTAACTTGGAGATAATCGGGTGTGTTAGCCACTCTTGGAGTACTTATTCAATCCAATCAAGGGCCGGTAAGGGTAAGGAAAAGAGGGAGTCATCCTCCTCATGTTTTCTTGACAATGCATCAGAAACTATATTATATTTTCTCTTTTGTATATGATTTAATAATCATAACCCAACATTTTGGTGAACCACTTTTTTTTTTCTAGGGAGGATAGTCGTTGCTCCAAAAAATATTCCAGGCTATGGTGATATATTTTTATCTGAAAACGACGTCCCAAGAGATATGTCTGCCATGTGTGCATCGCATGGAAAATGGCCATCATTTCTTTTTCATGCGTAGATTTTCCCAGATTGCGGCCACCCAATACTTGGCTAGTAAAGGCCAAAGGTCGACCATCTTGTGTGAGCATTGTGCCTATACGAATGCCAGAAGCATCTGATTCCACCATAAAGGTTTTATTGAAGTCAAGAGTTGCTAGGATAGGAGTAGTGCACATGGCCATCTTTAACTCTGTGAAGGCTTGCTCAGCAACAGGTGTCCAATGAAATGCATTCCTCTTAAGGAGGTCGTTCAATGGCTTAGAATTTTTTCCATAATGGTGGAAAAAATTCCTATAATATCTTGTGAGACCAAGAAAACCCCTTAGTCATTTTAATGTCGTGGGTCGTGGCCACTCTTGCATAGATTGTGTCTTTTTTGGGTCCACTTTTACCCCTTTGCAACTCACAATGTGTCCCAAGTATTCCTTTTCGCTGGCTCCAAATGAACATTTGGTCTTTTTGAAAAACAATCGGTTTTCCTCAACAAGTGAAGGACTTTGTCCCCATGAATAAGGTGGATATCCCAAGTGTGGTTGTAAATGAGGATGTCATCAAAGAAAACCAAGACAAACTTCTGAAGGTAAGGTTTCAATAGTTTATTCATGAGACTTTGAAAGGTGGAGGGGAATTGCAAAGGCCAAAAGGCATGACCAAGAATTCATAATTTCCTTCATGAGTTCTGAAAGCAGTCTTCGAAATATCTTCCTCCTTCATTCGGATTTGGTGATAGTCGGAGCGAAGGTCTAATTTGGTGAATACACAGGCACCTTGGAGTTCATCCAACAGATCATAAATGATAGGAATGGGAAACTTATCTTTATGGTCAGTTTATCCGAGGCACCAAAATCAGGGCACATGAGCCAAGTACCTTCTTTCTTTAAGACCATCACCACTGGTGAAGAATATGGGCTGATACTAGGGAGAATTATGCATGCCTCCAGTAATTCTTATACCATCTTTTCTATTTCATTTTTTTGAGCAAATGGATATTTCTAGGGACGTACATTAGGGGGTTGATTTCCATCAAGGAGAGGGATGCTATGATCATGCTCACCACTAGAAGAATTTAAGGCAGTGGGAACCTCAAATACCTTGGGGTACTTGTCCAAGATGAGTTTCATACTAGGAGGAACAACCTGAGAGGCCTATTCAATGACTCGGATGGCATTAAATTGAACAATCACAACATGGTGGCCTTTCTTCAACAATTTTTCCATCCTGAGAGAGTTGGTGATTTCAGGAGAGCCCATTTGGATACCTCGGAGGGTATAGGGGTGAGAGTCTTGGTTGAATCTCATATATAATTCTTGAAAATCCATTGTGATTGGCCCCAGAGTGTGAATCCATTCCACTCCCAATACAATAACACAACCACCTATGGAATTAAAAAACATGTGGGTTTTTGGATGATAATCACCCATTTGGAGTTTGACATTCTCATAAAGGCCCCCACACTTCATAAAAACACCATTAGCGATGAGGATTTGAAAATTAGAAACAAGTCGAACAAAGCAATGAATCTCATCAGCAAGTTTGCGATGAATAAATTTATGGGTGCTACCAATATCAATCAATACCATCATCGGCCTATGTTTGATGTAGCCCTTGAGCTTCAATGTTTGCGAGGTTGAAATACCTGAGAGTGCATGAAGAAATATGACAGGTTCCTCTGGTTCCAAAGGGTTTACAACTGGAGCTTCGGCATGATCACTTGGTTGAGCCTCCTTAGGGTCAAGAGACTCATCTGATGGGATGTCTTCATGGGGAGAGGAATTTTATGCATCAATCTGGAAGAACTTTTGTTCTCTACATTGATGCCTTGGGGAATACTTTTCATCAAAATAGTAGCAAAGTCCTTTGTTGTGATGTTCTACCATTTCTGTTGGAGATACCTTTTGGACCTTCAATGTTTGTGTCGAAGATGGGTGGGCCCCGGGGCGAGGACGATTAAGAACTGTAGCCTTCATGGGTGGGGCCTGAAGGATGGTCTCGACTTCTATTGATAATTGACATGCATGTAACTAGGTAGTAGGATTATGCATGTTCACATTAGCTCAGATGGCTTCCTTTAAGCCATTGATTAAACATTCAAGGTAGAATGCATCATATAAGCCCTCAATCCTGATAGACAACAGTTCAAATTTTGTGACGAAATCTGTGACTGATCTAGTTTGGCGCAACTTGGTGAGCCTACCCAAAAAAAGTGTTTCCCTATCAAAATGGACACAAACTACTTTAGTTAACATGTTCCATGTGGGTATTCCTGGATAAAATTTCTTATGGCACTACCACCACTTCCATTGTTCTTAATCCAGGTACAAAACCCCTGCATAGACTTTGGTATCATCATCCCAAATATTATGGAGGGAGAAGTATTATTCCATTTGAGAGACCCACCCTTCTAGGTTGGATCCATCAAATTTATGCATGTCAACTTTGGGCACCTTATTCCAAGAGTGTGGAGAACCCTAAGGGGATTGGGATGAATGAGTATGCTCATAATGGGAATGTTGAGGGTCCTTTGCATTCAGCTCTACCTCCTTACCTTTTGTGAATTGTTGCATGGATTCACGGATGGCTACATGGATTTCTGCTTGGAGAGACTCTTTGACTTCAGCTCGGATGGTAGTGGTGATGGATTCCATTTCATTTCTAAGATGGACAACCTAGTCTCCTAGTCTTATTGGGTATGATATTTGGTGGTTTGCATGGTAGCAGCTTAGGTAGTGGATGAGGTGTCGAGATGAGAATCGGTGCAACAAAAAGTGATATGTACCAGGGTGATCGAGACAAAGAGAGGATTCCAATGGGATAGGTGTCAAATAAGAGTGTCTCGAAAAGGGGTGGGATCGCGGGAAAAAAAAGAGGCTTAAAAGTGAAGGGTACCAATATGATCAGAATGAACAGAGGAATGTAATGGACTAGGTTACAAATAAGGGTGTTGGCGGGCCCCAGACTCTTTTTGTTTTTTACTCCTACGAAGTTATACTCCACCCTGAATAGTTCTGCAGTGGTGGAATTCCCAAATTCCCAATAATAATAAAAATCGACAGAGAGTGTTTCTACAACAAAAAAATGTGACAGGGGCCAATTTGCAATACAATAGATCAGTTGTTGTCATCCCAAGGTTTAGGGTTTGCAGGGTGTCTATAGTCAAGGGTTTTCCCTGTGTTATAACACTCTTATATACATGTGGGATCCAACAATAATACTCGATCGAATATCTCAAGGCACCAACTAAGGAGGATAGACCATACCCTTAGTTGTATTGCCTAACTACCCTAGTACTAAAGAGTCTCT
>JASDQU010790035.1:40671-57261 GCA_032191745.1 Picea mariana | reverse complement strand
GTAGGTTGATTCATATATAGGTGTTGTCCGATGTGTTACCACTCGAAGGGGTACCAACAGGGGTTACAAGGGTGGCCAACGGATGTGCGCTTAAGAACCACTAGTATTTCATGTGTGTATTACTACCCGACCGCATGTTTATGCGCATAACAACAAATCTTTGTAGTTTAAAGATGTCAGAATACGTCTCTACCCTGGAAAAAAATTACCCCACAAGTCTTTCCCAGGAAAGAGCTCTAATACCACTTGAAATATTCCAGATGTAATATAATATATGCAGAACGGGAATATTTAGAAAGCAACGACAAAAAAACAATGATATATCCATAACAATACCAGAATAACACCAGAAAGAGCACCTTTATTAATGATAACAATGTTCACTTGCCTCTTCGAGGGGGCAACCTTCAACAGAGCAAAGCTCTATTACAATAATCTCCAAGACAAAAATATCCAATGCCTCCTACTCTTATTTATATTAATTCTACCTTCTAAGGAAAATTCTAGAGGAAGATCTTTGTAGAAGCGAAAGATTCTATTAGATCTTCTTACATTGACTTATTCTCCTTTATTTGTTAGGCCTTATTAACCAATGTCGACCTTTAGTACATAGAAAACATATCCTACTAACTAATGACCCATGGAGAGGGGTTAGGATCGGATCCTAACAGACTTTGAATGAACTCCTTCGGTATAACTAGAGTAATTTCAACGAACTCGGAGCACTTTGAAGGAACTTTCAAAAGAGTTTGTGGGAACTTTTCATTGGCTTTCAGGGGAGTTTGAAAGAATTTTCAGATTAGTTTGTGGGAACTCTTCTTTGGAATTCAAAGAATTTTGAAGGAACTTTCGAAGGAGTTTGTGGGAACTCCTCTGGTATGAATCGAATATCATCAAAGGAACTCCTCTGGTGTGTTCCAGAGAAGTTTCCAACAACTCCTCCATGAGAAGACAAAATCAGAAAATTTTCTAAGTGTCCTTTTATCGACAAGAAACAACAAGAGATTGAGTTAGAAAGTCCATAACTTTCTCATACAATGTCTAATTGAGGTGGTGTTTTTTGCAACGCAGAGAGCACAAAGAGACACTTCTAGAAAGATAATTGAACATGTTATTCAACCATTTGAGTGGATCCATGTTTAATTAAGGTCATGGTTAACGAGGCTTGCTTGGTGGGAAATCCTTGATGATCATTTTGGCACTTTCGGGTATGAGATTTTGATTCCATCAGTTGCATTGGAATCGCAGTTTTGTGTACTTTATGGTTGGCTTGTTTCAGAGAGGAAAAGTACACTTTGATGAACACCGAAAAATTGCGCTCAAAGGCATTTTTTAATGGAATTTTGGGTCTTGCTCTTATTGTTTCTTTGCCTGAATATAGTTACATCAATTCCCACCTCATCTTTATTGTATAGAATTTTAGTTCATCCATGAATGTTGAGATATTGTGTCGGTAGAACAAAAATATAAATCTGTTAAAACAATCAACTGATGTTTGAGACACTTGACCCTGTTCGTGAGGTGGGAGGACCAATTTTCTTACAAGAAGTAATTCAGAGCCAGCGCAAGTCTTATAGATGTTGTCGTTGACCCACTTGATGATGTATGATAATTTCATGATCATGGTTATTCATAAATCAAAGAAGCGCAAAATGTGTATGCTAGTATGATATCGTAATGAAAATTGTTGACAACAAAGACCAATTTAATTACGACTACAACATGAAGATCATGCAATATATGCGATCAATCACTAGTTAACTGGTCAAGCATAAAAAGATTAATCATTAGAAATGATAGGATATTGACTGATATGAGCAAACAGAAGTGGTTGAGTTGGCAGAGAATAGAATAGGTCATAACAT
The DNA here is from genome assembly GCA_032191745.1 of Picea mariana. Lineage (NCBI taxonomy): Eukaryota > Viridiplantae > Streptophyta > Pinopsida > Pinales > Pinaceae > Picea > Picea mariana. The sequence goes on along the minus strand of JASDQU010790035.1, from coordinate 55,396 downwards.
CAAGGCGAGTCTTGTTGAAAGGGTCGATGTTGGTGAAAGAAATAAGATCCCTTCAATACACTTAGTGTTCATGAGGGGTCAACATATTTTCTACTGGCACATTGATGAAAGAAGAGGGAAACTCACCGACAAGTAAAGTGTTGGAGAGAGAGAGAGAGAGAGAGAGAGAGAGAGGAACCTATCCGATATGCTATGTATTGATGAAGAAAGAGGGAAATCGTTGATACCGTGTATTGTTAGGTCAAAGTGATCAGAAAAATACTACAAATGGTAAAGTATGGAGAGTAGAAAGATCATGAGAGAGTATGCAACGCTTCCAGTAGAAAATCTTAGTAGGGTGGCCCAATTTCTTCGCTTAGGGAAAATATAAGAGAAGAAATTAGGGAGGGTGTTGTGCAGGCACACGATCAGGACAGGCAGAAAAGTTATGCAAACAAGAATAAAGTTTTTAGAGATTTCAAAGTGGGCGAACATGTGTTCTTAAAAGTGAAGGTTAAAAGAATTTCACTAAGATTAGGAAGTTTTTCAAAGTTAGCAGCACGATATTCTGGACCCTTTGGAATCTTAGAAAAGATAGGCTTAGTTTCATACATTCTAACATTGCTTGCAGCCATGAGAGTGCATAATGTATTTCATGTGTCATTATTAAAGAAATATGTTCCTGACCCTAACCACATAATTGATTGTAATGTGACCCAAGTGGAGCACGAAGGGGATTTTCGAGTGGAACCAGTATGCATCTCAGACAGAAAAGTTAAAGTGCTCGGGAACAAGGCCATAGGGTTGGTAAAGGTTCAATGGACCTACTATGGTCCTGAAGATGCTACATGGGAGCATGAAGAAAACATGTAGGAAGAATAGCCGCAATGTTTTGTCAATTTTGAAGAAAAAAAAATGCAAGACTCCATTTTGAGCAGCTAAGAGTTTCGGAACCACAACTCAGAGTCCTAGCCAACATGTGTTGAGGACCCTGATAAAAGAATGGCATGTTCCTTGGGTTAGCCCTGATAAACGAATGGTACATTCCTTGGGTTAGCCCTAATGAACGAATGGTGCATTCCTTGGCTCAATGAATTGAGAGGAACATGATATTATGGTTGGAACCGTTGTTGGAGTTGTTAAATTGCATAATTTGTTTTCTAAGTACTTGTGATGTAAATTGTATATATATGTATATCGGCATAGTGTGCACCAAGGATGATGCAAAATTGTAGGGGAGGGAAATGTAACATCCCCACTATTGACGAAAAGGTATGAAGAACCTTACTCAAGCATTTCAGATCTTGTTGGGCTAAGGAAAGATAGTTAGGAATGTTACCCGGGGTTTATAGCCTTAAAATAAAAGAACAATCACTTAATCCACACGTATTAATTACAAGGGACCAAGGCTGGTTTTTTATGTATTATATGTAACTGTGAAAAGAAATAAACTAAGCAAAAATTACGTGAGTATATACATGGAGATAAAAGCAAAATATGAACCAAATCATCAAAATACATATGTGAGACTGAAATCAAAAGTCTGGTTTTTATATTGATTTCATTCTGAGATACAAAGCTGAATTATCTTTACAAACCCCTGCGAGGGTAGGGACCAAACTCAGATTTAGAAGCCTCTGATGGGCACCATACAAAAATACTCTGACAACAAAATAAAATTGAAGCTAAATATCTAGATTATCTTGCCACAAAATATTGTCACTTGACTATGCAAAATATTCTTTATCAATCATGAAATTTAATTCATAAACAAACAAGAACACACAGACTACCAAAGATAAACCATACACCTTTAAAACAATTTGTTGAAATATATGATTCAGTTTTGAATCTTGTTGCCTTCAATAAGACCCTGTTGTCATCAAGATGGTTAAGCCTTCTAGTAAACTCAGAATGAATGAAAAATGAAAGTATCTCACAAGTATAGAGCAAACCTTATGGCTAAAGTTCTCCTTCTATTATCTCCTCCCTTTGTCTCTTCTTTTGATTGAGCTTATGTTCTTTCTCAACAAGCCATGGTAGTTCAACTACCTTTCTTTAGTTAAGCTTAATTAGCTTAACTAATTAGTTGAGACAAATAAATAATATATATATATATATAAATAAGGGTCTAATTAAATAATAACTAAATAGGTGGGACCCATTGTGACTCCCATTTTCAATTTCTTTTAATAGTCATCAAAACATGAAGTATAAAACCCCAAACATTTGATTCAAATACCCTCCTTGTAACTCTCATTCCCATATTAATGATCAATTATTTTAATATCAACAAAATATAACATGACTATATCCAAAAATGGCATTATATCCATGTTGTCCAAAACACTATCTAAATATGTATTTGTTGTCCAAAACATTGTCTAAATATGTATTTGTTGTCCAAAACATTGTCAAAAATAAAATAGTGTCCTCAATAGAAAATAACATTAATCAACATTAAAAACCATATTTGCTATGAGAGGCATTTTGCCTCTTTTCAATGTTGCCCTCTTTAGATCCCATTTCTAATTTATCATGTGCAATAGCCTTCAATTGATGGCAACCTTGTGGGTGGACTGCATTGATGACGTGTGAAAAAACATCTTTGAGACAAAGACAAGATGACACAGATTCAGAGGAATCTTTTGATGACTTGGAGGGAGTGGCCACTCCTTTTCCTTTATCTAGATTTGGCTTGGGAACATCAGTTTTTAGCTTTTTACTTGCATGGGAGGATTGTACTGGCAAGACAGCATGATTATCTTGGGCATTTGGATATATTGGTGGTGGAGGAGGGGGTAATGGCAAAGACACAGTAGGCCAACCATGGTGATGAGCTACAGGTTGATGAAAAATTACTTGCCAACCATCATTGACAGGTGGTTCTGGCTGCATAGACATGTGAGGGGGAACATGGATACTAGAGACATTTTGATGTAGCTGATAAGGAGGCCTCTCAGATAGAGGCTGGAGAATTCCATGGTCTACTAGGTTGAAGAACCCAACTTGAAAAAGTTGATTTAGTTCCTATGGATCAACATCAAAATGTATCGAAAATTGTGGCCTTTTATGGCCTCTTTGCCAATTATTTCTGTTAGCACTCTGTAAATCTATCTGGCTGGAAGACAGACAACAGAGGTAACTATTTCAACCAACTTTAGGTTGGATTCTGACCTTTCCAACCAGAGAGGGATCTCTCGGACATACAACTATTTGGGATATTCAAAATATTTGGCAATGCATGTACAGAGGTCAGATTATGCCATGGTGTAAAATTTAAAGGTGGTAGGACAAAACAGAAGAGCAGGGCCATTGGGCAATGGGGTTCGTTCCTAAAAAAAAAATATGAAGAGTTATAATCTATGTATTTCCAAAGGGAACAAAGGCAAAATAGGTATGATGTTCAGCCAAATAAGTAATGTGAGGTGGAAGAGGAGAGGAGAGGAAAGACTAGTATCAACAAGAGGCGTTTAATATAGAGAGAATCTCTTGGTGAAGTATTAGAAGAAGAAATGTGAGAACTGGCCGACTACAAACAGAGCACTAATCACGAGCGAAGTCTGAAACAGTAACCAAAATTACATAACAAGTATAATCGATATAAGAAGGAGCACCAACAAAGATGAATTCCTTCTATTACTTACGGATTATTACTAGCAGAAAAACACATTCACGAATAATGAAATACAAGAAGACACACTGAACATCAAAACCATGATGAATCTCGATTGTCTCAGAAAAACCCTTTTTGCTTATAATAAAATTTCATAAAAAAACTACAAAGTTCTCCTGCTACGAGGGCAGGCCCCTCTCCGGTAACTCCAACCATTCATTTATATTTTTGATAGTATAAATAGATTCATTACATATGGAATTAAAAATGAATCATCTTCCCCAAAGTTCCAAAAATAGACATTTGTCACGGAAGGAGTAACGTACAATAACTGAACTCCTATCTTCTAGGGGACGTTATAAACCAAAACTAACATATTTGAAATTTTTACCCTGAATGCCACTTGTCTGTATCATTACAAAATTCTCTGAAACATACTTAATTTAGCTTGAAATCTATTTCAGATTAGCAATTTCTTCCTTTAAAGTGTCAAGCCAAGCAAGCTAGTTTTCTCCAACACTTTCAACCACTTCAGCTTTAACCTCTGCCTTCCGTCGCTTGCTTCTTTTACCCTTGTCAGCTTGTAGGTGATGTCCATCTTCGTACCCATTGATAATGAAATCCTTCATGATAGGATTCATTCTAATTCCTTCACCTGACCCTGTCTCATCTGCAGGCTCTATGTGAAATTTTGTTGCCAGTATTCATGCAGCAAGCTTTTCTTTCTTCTTTATCGACAATTTTTTCAGATTATTTGAATATCCCGGTTCACTGAAGGCCATCAGATATGTCTTCTCCATTTCCTCTATTTTGCCCTGAAGCACGAGCTTACCCCCCTTAGTTGTACAAAAATTAGATGAACGATTTGATTCATGGTTACCCTGTTCTGGAATAAAAAGTTAATCTTCAACAACGGAGAAATATCACCCATGTTTTGAATGATAGTTGTCATTGAGTGCTAATCATGGGTTACTGACGAAGGTCCTTGCATGGATAACAACTTATCACGTTCGGCCATTGATTTCAAATGATGGGCCTTCGAATTAGTTTTTTGGTGGCGTTCACCCAGCATCGCACGGACAAAAAGTAACCAAACAAGTGTCCTGAAGTGATTTGATTGGCCGTTAGCTATCCCTTTCCACATCCAGCCCTTGGATTTGACATATTCAATAATATTTTGACACGTGACATCGAGGTGTGGTTTAGCGGTTTCGAGCTCACCCGCTTTTCCCCCCGATATGCATCACGAGGCACCACGTGCCCTCAATATGAAACCATGGTATTTTCATCAGCCCGCTCTCAAGAGATTATCCCCCGCGTTATTTCTCAGCCCGATACACTCCACGACCGTTGATCGGTAGCGCCTACGATCCATGACCTGTCAGGTCCCATCCACTTCACACCTCCGCTAGATTTATCCCCGTCCGCTAGATGTGACCCATCTACTAGTCTATCGCTCCTCTATATTGATTTAGCCTACTGCTAAGTCCCAAGACTTAGAGTCCAAAAAATTGTTACAGTGATAACAAATTCATATTCCTCTATTAACACCTTTGTCATTGTTGCCTCTGCTAAAGAAACTCATCCTTAAGAAATATACCAAACATGTTATGAAAAAATATTAACAATCCATTCATCAATACTCTACCTAAATAAAATCAAAAGGTTGGCTCTATCATACACCACAGAAGCACATGCAATCCATCCATCAACACCTTAAAACTCAACAATCAATTTTCCATTTCAACAAGGAGTGGTAGGGATATTGAGAAGATGAGGGGCTTATAATGAGAAAAAAATGGTAGCATGGATGGGAAGCGACCAGCGAATATTGTTCAATCAAATGCAGAGGTAACAAAAAATGTATGCATATCCAAACTTCCAACACCAGTCATCAACTAGCCTTTTGTTTTGTTATTAATCCTTTCTTTTCAAAAAAATGAAATTCATAATAATAGAACAGGCAATGTTTTAAATGTAGTTGGGAAGGCAATGGGCATATAATGAGCGGAAAGTGAGATAATGAAAGGGAAAAATACGATTATTGCTCTATTATATGCAATAGTACCTATTGAAAATCGTCATCATCATCAATGGCCAAAAATTTTCTCTGTTAATAATTCAAATCCAAGATATAGCAGTTCTTATAGTACCCAATATAAAACCCTAGGAGAGTTTCGAGACTGTTGATGGGTGTTGTATATGCACTAAAAACACACTAAAAACCCTTAATTAAATTGTCAAATCGGGGTAAGTAAACTTAGAGTTGTAGCAAAATATATGCCAAAGGTAGAAGGGCTAGTAGTAGTATAGTCTAACTAGGGAAGTGGCTATCTAAGGGTTAATCTATTCAAGCAAAGCTATCTAATGAGCAAACCCTACTAAGCAACTTAAAACTATGTAACCTAATTACTTTTGGATCAAGGATCGATGGATAGTTCTAGAAAAACAAGTGAAAACCCTATTTAAAGCAAACTAGTTCATAACAATAAGCAAAAGCAACTATTAAACATAACAATAAGCAAATAACAAAAGCAAACTACTTAACTTGCCTACCTAAATTCAATGAGAAACTACCCTATCAAAGTAAGTAAATAAACAAGCAAGCAACTATTCTATTAAAGCAAGTAAACAAGTAAGCAAAACAACTAGCTAACCTATTAAAGCAAGTAAACAACTAACTACTCTAAGATAACTTCTACTACAAGTAATCTAATTAAAACTTCTCATTGAACAACTATCTAACCTAAGAGGCAAGTGAACTATATTCTTAATTCAAACTTAAAAACTATTTCTAATTCATAAAAGGAAATCTATTTAATTGAAAGCAAGAAAGAACTAACAACTAACCTTTAATCTATGATAAGCAAACTGGTTTTTAACCTATCAAAGCAAAAGACTATCTACCCTACAATAGCAATAAAACTATCTACGAAAGCAAGAAACTATATCTTCTGATCTACGGAAGCAGGAAACCATATCTTTTAATCTATGAAAGCAAGAAAGCTATCTTTTAACCTATGAAAACAAGAAAACTATCTTTTAACCTATGAAAACTCAAATATAGTGTTGGTGGTTGTGTGAATGTCTCCGGTGTCGTATAATATCTCGATGGCACTTGACAACGAAGGATAATTCAAGTGGTATAAGCTCTACACTGATCTCAATAGCAAAGTGAAAGGTATGGATTAAACAATCCAATGAGAATTTAGCCATTACGGAAACAATGTTAATTACCCTGCATATTCATCTATTAACCATCAACAATATAACAAGATCATAATTGTAATTCTATACTATGTAAGAAAAATTCATACTCAAACTCAACCATTAATTAAGAATTGTAATTGCAATCTAATTCTAGGAAAGAAAATACATAAAGTGAAACTATGTTATATCTATCTTAACAATTCAAACTGCAATAAGAACAAAAATTAAAACACGACATTAAAAAGTAAACTACCAAATACATTAACCAACAACTAATTAAACAGGATCTACATAAAATTGAAATAAGCAATCTATAATTAAAAACTGAAATTAATCCTATCCATCCATCAAATCCTTGTTAAAGAAAACTCAAATTAAAACTATGTTCTATTCTATTTCAAACTCTGTTTTAAATTTAATTCTAACAGTATAAAATAAAACATAATCTAACATCTAATTGCACATGGGGTTAGTCTGTGAATTTTCAAATTCGTTCCTAACTACAAGATCAACGCATGCTAACATAATCCTTCATACTAACCTGCAAAAGGGAGTTAAAATAATTAAACTACAACGACAAATTAATTAACAAAATAATGCATGTACAGGAAATAAAAAGAGACATCTAAGCTATGAAACACATTAACAACTTAAAGAATAGTTATCAGACTATTGGTGGGACCCCAGCAAGTCTTGGTCACTTCCTAAAAGCACACCACGAACTCAACAATTCGATTTCACCATGAAAACTCAAAAACATAGTTTTTATATAATCTGGCAATGAAAAATGGCAAAACAGTGTAAAATTGTGTTTGTCCCTATCACACTGGTTCTTCTACTGCTTAACTTCTATCTGACCACTATGGTGGTATTTATAATATTTACAGACCAAGTGGTCGACCACAGGAGGGTCGAACCACTTCTAAATTCGGCAAATTACATTAATGGTGCCCTAACTGTCGAAATAGAGCGAGCCAATAATCACCCTGCTTAACAACTTAAACTAAGTTGTCAAGGGTTCAGTAGCTAAAGGGGGCAAGCACGAGCAAAACCCATGTTCCTGATTCACCCACCATTGGTCGCCAATACCATAACCGCCAAATCCCCCACCGTTTTTGTGCAAGACGCAGTGCTGGATGAAGTGTCAGACCGAGTACCGGATCGAGTACTGGAAGGAGTGTCGGACTGAGTGTCGAAAGTAGAAAAGTGATGTGCTTTTGCCCTGTAACACCAAAAAAATGTGAATTAGATCTTTGGGAACATAAAACATGATGAATTATACTCAATATTGACATCAAACACGAATCATACATACCTGGTGTAGATCATACCGTTTTAGCACAAAAAGCTTCTCCAAAACATGAAAAACACATATGTACATTCAGCAAAAGTGTCTAATAACTATCATAAAATTGATCATATCTCAGGCCCAACAATTGTCAAACTTTTACAACTTCAATTTTCCCTTTATTTCCTTTTATTAGTAGAGATTTTATAAGAGATTGTTAATCATAGTCATTCAAAACAATTAAAACCAGACTTCATCAAATGCGCATGGGAGGCTGAGAACACAACATAAAGCCATCTACCTTTCACTATACAACACTTGTATCATAACCTTCAATACTTACTACGTAAACAGACTGGGTATGAAACCTTATATGAAACCGTGCTTATCATTTTATTTTAACATCATATAACTTCAAAATCGACCAAACCCCCAAAATAACAAATGAGCCAAGACTTCATGCATATAACATGTCTTTCCCACTGTTGGGTTAATCACTATAACATATATCAAAACCAGAGTTCAAATCTACTAATTTCCATACACCAGATAAAAGAACCGAAGTATGGGCACGAAAAGGTGAAACATTCATAAGGGATTTGCAAAAAACCATTTAACCATTTATTTCCACAACGGACTTTCCATAGACCTCATATGGTGGCCGCGAGGAAAATACGCCTATTTATTCACAACAGTTGAAAGATAATTTGAAGCAGCTACAAGTCTTCCAAAGATTGGGTAAAGGGTATGGCATTATGCAAGAAAAAAAAATGAATTGTTCTTTTGTTTCTTAGAGAAAAACCCTTGAATTTTAATCACCAGAGATGAGTGAAACCAAAAAATACTTGCCATAATTATTTTCCAACGGTCATAGAAACAGAAGCACATTCATTATGGGCACAACGCAATCACATAATCCAAATAGAAAGGAATTTCGAACACTATTCTCAGCTTGAAACATTTAAATGCCAACATGGAGGAAACTCCATATTTTGCACAACCGTGATAACCACATACATCCAATATAAACTTTGGAAAGCAAACACGGTCTATAAGCAAATATAAGAGCCAACATCATGATTTTATTCGGAGCAGAGCTACAGTTCATGAATGGAGAGGTAAGAGCCAACATACATGTAAGGAGAATGCCAGAAAACCAACAAGCAACGCTATTCTTTCCAAGGCCGAGAAAAACAGAGGCAACACCAACCAAAGAAACCAACACAAATGTGAACCAAGTGAGGGTGGCGACCTCAAGGTAGGATTAGAGCGACGTGCAATAATTGCACGTCATTTCTCACATTAATTTCCACCAACTAGAGCTAAGTACAAGCGCACCCAATACATCCAACACGTAGTCCACTATGTTTTCCACATAACATTTCAATCCAAAAATCGAATTTGCCTCTCGACATTAAGCTCATAACTTTTATATGCATACTCAACACTTAGCACCAAAACATGTCATGTCACACATTCCTTGCTAGTGAAGGATTGCCACCTTATAAAACTTATCAATTGTCCATGAGTATACCATAAGTGAAATACGCCATAACTATATGTGGCTCATGCTTGGAGTTTGAATCAGCAAGTCAAAATGCATGTGTAGCAAGAATAAACAAAGATGCTTATTTAAACACACATTTTTCCCTTTTCATTTCTTTTTCAAGTTAAATTGCCAACACACATATCATTCGTTCATTTCACACGGAAGCGGTTTCCATTTTCAAACTGTAGAATCATCTTTGCAAGGTAGTCATGAGTGCAATCAAATAAAAGCATTTTTCATCGCTATTTACATAACGGGGTCCCACTTATTTAGTATATTATTAAATATATATAAGTAATAAGAAATTGCAACCTATTTGCATGCAGGGATTCCTTGTTGCTCTTTTTGGCGTCAACACCCACTATAATACCCCATTTAATTAATGTTTAATGCAAATATAATGTGTGGCTATGACCAAAGCGATGTATCTATGAAATGTATTTCTAAGTTTTAATAAATAAAATGTGATGCCAATTGCTAAGGGGACATGGACATAGATTGGGGATGAATTAATCCACAAGAAAGTGGAGGGTCTAGGAGAATGTCTAAGAGAGGGGTCCAAGGGGCAATACCCATGTCTATTAATTCCATCCACATTCCTAAATTTGATTATGACTATGTATTAAATTCTAGTTTCTGATTCAGTGTCGCCAAAGCCAATCATTGAACGCATATAAGAGGGTGGGTGTGAGAGGTCACTTCCCATAGTTATTGGGAGCATGGGGGTTGAGTAAAATCATCTTGGGAAAGTGTGTGAGTCAAGAAATGAAAGCCAAAGGGAGGAAATTGTATGGGTTGGGACAACAGTTTTAAACAGTTAATGTTTTTACATGAGCAGAAAGTAGAGAGCAAGAAAGAGACGTTGGAGTTGAAGCAGCCATGGAGGGAAAATTCTAGAGCATGTTGGAGTGTATTTGGAGTGTTTTGAAGTTGAATACTGAAGAGCCAAGTTGTCAAGCCTAAAGAGTGAACTCATGTGTGCGTTGCACTGAAACAACAAATGTTGTTGTTGTTTGCTAGTAGTTTTCCTAGCAGTGAGTTTCCCTTGAGTTCCCAACTGAGATATTCCCGATTACCTATGCCAGAGAGACCCTGATAAACAATGGAATGTCCGAGGGACTGAGATCGGTGAAGGGGTACATTCCTTGGGTTGGGCAGGTCAAGAGAAAGAGAGATGGTTGAAAATCAGGATAGTTGTAGGAGAATGCCAGTGGGTTGTGAGTGGACAGTGAGAGACCACCGTCTTTTATGGATTACTAGCCTCATCTCGGGGGTGAATTGATGTTGAGATTTGGAACATCAAGTCTATGGTTGGGTGGAACGTTCATCCCGAGCAGTTGGTTGCATGGCTATTGTTAAAAGATAAGTGTTTTATCTTGTTACTATGTTAATGTATGTATTTAAATTGGTGTGCATGAACTCTGTGTATGAGAAAGATTATATGTTGCTGTGTTGAGTTACTTAGCTTCATTTCATGTCTAATTTAGAATGTTGTAGATGCATGTAATTAATAACAAAAGACATCAATTAAATCTGTGTGTGTAATTCGTAGTTGGAAGCTACAGGAAATTAATTAGATAGTAGAAAGTTTGTTTTTATGAGTATTTTGCAATGTAATGGACCTCAATTAGGCTGGAGGATGTTACACCGTCGATTGCATTGTTATCCCTACTTAATGCTCTTAGTTAGGATTTATGTAATTGTATATCATATTGAATATTGCATTTGCATAATAATTGTATTTCATGATTCCTACCCAAATTAAAACAATTGGGCCATAATTAGAGGGTTTGTCATTTTCAACGAAGTAAGGGCTAATTGGGCCTTTATGTTGGTTGGATTGTGAAGTTGACGAGGGAAATTTTCCCATGTTAACAAGGATAAAGGTAGAACTCAAGGTAGAAAGTTATGGAGACAAAAGGTGAGAGACCACATGGAAACTTGGAAATGTATTAAATCAGACCATACAATACTTAATTGAGGCCTCAAGCAAGACCACGATGCACCAAAGTGGGCAAGAAAATGCTAAAAGGTAATTGGTGAAGTGAAACTCGTCCAAAAGTCCATGAGGTCATGGTTTAGTGGTTGAAACAAAGAGTCGTCATGTAAACAACCCAAATTCAAAGCTTGGTGAACATAAATCCCTAAAAAAATGTGTGTCTCGATCGAACTTGACATATCCCCAATTTAAAATGGATGACAATAATACAAAGTTTGAGATTATAGATTCCCATGAATAAAAAAATGCATTTATCCTTACTAAAATAAAAAATAAAAACTCATTTGAAATACCCTATAGTGCATCCAAACATTCTAGATATGCGAAGTACATATGTATGAGTCCAAATTCAATGTAGATGACCAACTCCTAGTTTGACATTATAAATACATGTTTCACTCATATGTGCTTTAACTTCGCATCAGATGACCAACTTCTAGGATAAGCTAAATCACTTTAAATCATTGAGATGATACATTTTGTATATTTCTTTAGTGTAAGTTTCAATATTTACTCCATGCTAAGCAAGAAGTATAGTTTTGGTTCGAAGCCAACTTGTTGACTTTGAATTAGTGTTGTATATTTCTTTAGAGTAAGTTTCAATATTTACTCCATGCTAAGCAAGAAGTATTGTTTTGGTTCAAAGCCAACTTGCTTTGACTTTGAATTAGTGCTCACTTTTACATAAATTTTCCAAATTTTTTTTTTTGTCTTCAAACTAAACGTTTAAATTTCAACTTAAATTGTGTTCACATTAAATTAGTTTTCTTAATTTTTTTATTACAAAATACCGACAATTGTCCGTATTGAAAAATAAGTAATGTTTTTGTAATTTATTCATTTCATTATTATTGTATTTAAATGGCCCAAAATTAATGGATGTGACTAAATTCCTTCATCCTCTTTGTTATAATTGTCGCAACAAAAAAAATCTAAAAACTATATTTAAAAAAAGAAAGATGGCATTACATAATATTTTCTTTGTTATAATTGTCAAAACAAAAAATAATCTAAAAACTATATTTAAAAAAAAAAGATGGCATTACATAATATTTTATGGTTTAGTTTGCAAACCCTCATTTGAAGTTTTTAGTTGATGTGCAAGGTTGCTTTTGTAAATGCAATATTCAATACCATAGCCTTTGTGATCACTATTTTGGCATATGTTTTGTAAAGGGCATGGAGTTGTGATTTGATTGTTCCTTGTTTCTAGTGGGATATTGCGTACCTTAACAAATTTTGCTTTGATATAGATGATGTCAAATTTGTATAATATGGAGGTTTGTGCTTTTATTGTTGATTGGCTAGCTCAAATTGATTAGCGTAGATGTTGGAAATGATACAATATGTTTTTTTCTATTTAGATTTAATGACTGTATTAAAGTTATTGTTGAAGATCTTTCTCGTGATATCAATCCTTTGAATTGCAACTAGTATTTTTTTAACTCCAAGTTCACTTTTACGTGAATTGTTTCTTCATATGAAGGAGGAAGGTATGAAAGCAATGCTTGTGAGCCTTTAATGGTTTATTTTTTTGATAGATTGGGTGTTTGAAAGAATAACCATGAGCAAATGTTGTGTCTAAGAAGATACAAAACAGATTATTGATTTTTTCTTAGGAGCTGAAATAACTAAACTTTGTTAGAGTATAAGACATTTGATATAATTTAAAAAGACTTCATTCTTATCTCATTTGTTGGAGTCAAGCCTAAGAGTTGGCTTAATAAGTTGAACCCTTTGCCCAAGGCATGTTGTCATGGGGAGGCCATAGATGATAGGTTCAAATCTGGTTGAGTCCCTCGGGGGTTACAAACTACTATTGTGTTTGGAGGTGGATCCACCCTCCTTTCGAACATTATGAGGAAGAGGGGGCAGATCCCATGAGGTTTTACTTGGAAATAAAATCTCATTTGTTGGAGTCACAAAATAAAACATTGGTCACTAAATCTAGCAAGGGTTATGTTATAAAAGAACACTTAAATTACTTACTTATAAAGATCTACATTTTTGTATATTGTTTCAAACTCCTACCTGATACATAGTTTAGTGTCTTGTGTATTGATTTCAAGCATCCACGTCACTGGACTATGACCATCTTCAATGATAAGAAGTTTAGGAATTTCTTTCCAAAATAAATGCTCTTATGAAATTGTTAATGATGTCTAGATTTCAACCCTACCTTTGTATTAATTATTTAACATTGAACATGTATTCACAACAATTAAAAAGCTCGATAAAAAAGGTAAATTGAGTTTCCCTAGTTTCTTATGGTTCTCTTGATCATATGTTTTTTGGAAGAGGAAAAGTTATATGTATTATCTCATGAGCTAACTATCGAGAAAAAGTAGTTATATTATATTACAAAGTATAAAAACATTCTTCTATATATAGAAAGAATAAGTCTATCAAATTAGATAATACAAAAAATATAACTTGGGAAGCTCAATCTTGCATATAAAGTCATAATTTAAACGGGTATTCATGTAGATGTCGGTGCATTGAATCATATGCATCACCACAGTTGACCACTCATGAAACAACTCTAATAAAAAGAAAAGAAAACTTGATATACTCTTGAACCTTATCACTAACCATATCAATATGCTCTATTTTTCCATCTTTTTTCAAACGATGTTGCGGTTGATACAAAAATGGATAGTTTTATGAAATTGCTTAGAACAATGGCAGGGATGAGAGTTCCTGTTTTTATCATTAAGTGAATTAGAGTGGTGTTGACGGGGCTGAAATTGCCCTGCAACAGTAAGGGGTTCTCCCCGATGCACGGTCCCAATTAGACTAGTCATCGTTTGATTTAGGACACCCATCTGGAATTTGGCCCGGTTGCCATTGTTGGTTATGAGGGTCAAGATGGATGGTTATGCAAAGTAAAGATGTAGATGAAGACTATGTATAAAAATAAATCTAATCTACTTCTAATATATCCTATCCTATCTAAGAACGAACTGAAGTAACCAAAATGAGTTGTAACGAAACTAAACTCTGCCAAAAACCTCACCCATATAGTTGAAATAAAGGTGCAAAGTTAGAAACACATGCATACATACATATAACCAGAAAAGTCCA
>JASDQU010790035.1:26356-36639 GCA_032191745.1 Picea mariana | reverse complement strand
TCAGAGGGGTTAGTGTTAACTATGTTGATGAATTGGTATGCAAATCAGAGAAGTTAGTAAAAGGTCCTCTGATGACCATAGAAAGAGCTATTGGGATGGTCATCATGGGCTCTTAAGTGCATTGGAGGAGCTAATATGAACTCCTCTAATGTATCAGGGGAGTTGGCGTGAAGAACTTCGAACAATCTATGTGTAAACAAGAGAAGTTGACATAAATTATATCGATGTGTATCAGACCAATTAGGTCGAGGACTTTCGATGGAAGTGGGGAAGCTTGTATGATAGCCTCCAAAAACAATGGAAGTTGTGTTGAATTTGCACTAAGTTTTTATGTAAGGTTTGGTTCAAGTTACAAGGTTGAAACCTATGTTTACGAGAGGTTGGATCATTTTTGCTTGAGGGGTTTTGAGTTGGTTTTACAGAGATTTGTGTTTGGAGATGGTCCCCTCATCAAGGCTGAGACCATATCAATTTTGTGACAATGTACTCGTGTTGGATAACTCGACTTGAGGCCAATATTATGTGAGTATTGTTGGAGGACTCCAACATTCTTGGACTATGGTGAAGTATAAGCGCTAGAAAAAGTAGGGATTGGGATGCAAGGGTAGGGAGAAAAGGGAAATAAATGATAAAAAGTGGAGAATCATGTGACGACTTCGCAGAATTAATTATTTTTTAAATCAATGTGAAAACCCTAACCCTAGAATTGTTTACCAGCAAAATAATGTTTCAAGACCAACTTAGGGCCTACCTCGCGAGTGACCGACACGTGGAGGATGTTGGTTGGTTGAGAGTGAGGAGATTCGGGCTTGAAATTCCTTCACTTGGGACCTACTCTCCCTTCCTCAACGTTAATGAAATAATAAGAGTTGAGGGTTGAGTGCCTATTTATAAGTTTGGGCTAATCTGAGCAATAAATGCAAATGAGTGTGAAGTCTTGAACTGACGAAGTAGATGACAAGTCCTCTGATGTACATCAAAGTACTTCATAGGAAAGTATCTGATGCACATCGCAAGACTTGGTACATAGAGGGTCGATATTGATCGGAGGAGATGGAAACAACTCTTTCGAAGTGATTGGACAAGTTAAAACAAACTCCTCTGATGTATTAGAGGAGTTGGCGACAAATGATGCGATGAAAAATATGTTTAAGAGGAAAAATCATGAAGTGGGCCAGTGGTTATCAGCATGGTTGGAGGGAAATCCTCCACCACTAGAGCCAAATAAACCAAGAAAAACAAAACCCGACAACATTCGCTGCAGAAAACCGCAGGCTTCCATCCTGAAATGCCAAATCTCGGATTCCAAAGCGCATTAAATTTCCATGATCCAAGCTTGCAAAAATAAATGAAGAGGGGGGTTGAAACACCATCTCATGCTCTTCCCAAAGTGTCGCCAACTCAAATCCATTAAATGGAACATTATGAAAGAAAATCCCATTCGTGACACTAATCAATAAAACTAGGGGATTGTGCAATAGCTTATATGCCCATTTTTCAACATAGTTTATGGGCTTAAATCGATGACGAACTTGGCCTAATGGTCAGCCTAAGAATTGAATTATTGTTTGATATGCAAGAAGGTAACTTTATGAAACAAAGAACTTTCTTGTTTTATCCTTGAGATCAAATTTATGAGTTTATTCCCCTTTGGATTCGATTGGCCTATCATTGATTTAATGACCAACATTGAATCTCCAAAACTCACTATTGATCGAATGCTTTCTCCCTTTTACGATGGATAAACCATGCCATGGGGGATAAGCCTTGACCAAATTATTTGATACCTTCCCTAATACCCGTGCACAACAAACAATCTTATTTCCCTTGAGATCATAAAGAATCCCACCCACACCACTTGTATATGCTTTAAATATGCATCACATAATGAACTTCTAGGAAAAACTAAATCACTTTAGATCATTGAAATGAGATATGTTGTATATTTATTTAGAGTAAATTTCAATATTTACTCCATGCTAAGCAATAAATACAGTTTTGGATTGAAGCTAAGCTACTTTGATTTTGAATTAATGCTCACTTTTGCAGAAAAATTTCTAATTTTTTTGTCTAAAAACCATACACTTTGATTTCAATTCAAAGTGTGTTGTCATTAAATTAGTTTGCTCAATTGTTCTAGTCCCTCTAATGTTTTTGTGACAAAATACTATTAATTGTCTTTTTTGAAAAGAAGTTATATTTCATTAATTTCTTCATTTCATGATTATTATATTTAAACGGCCCAAAATTAATGGATGTGACTAAATTCCTTCATCCTCTTTGCTATAATTGTCACAACAACAACAACAACAACAAAATTATATTTAAGAAAGAAGATGGAGCATAATAGTTTATGGTTTAAATTCCAAACCTCGACTTTAAGTTTTTGGTTGACATGCAAGATTGCTTTTGTAAATGCAATATTCAACACCACATCCTCTATGCTCACTATTTTGTAATGGGTATGGAGCTCTTATTGGATAGTTTCCTGATTCAAGTGGGATATTGCATACCTTAACAAATTTTGCTCTCGTGTGGATGCTAACAAAAATTTGTATAGTATGGAGGTTTGTGCTTTCATTGTTTATTGGCTAGCTCAAATGTATTAATGTAGATCTTGGAAATGATATAATATTTCTTTTTTGTTTAGATTCGATGACTTTATTGAAATCAGACATGGAGTACCAAGAGACAGATGGCCAACAACATCCACTTGCACAAATAGAGGCCCACTTCACCACCATAGATCTCAGGTTCATCACAATGGTATCCACCACATCAGCTTGCTTGCGAAAGTTCAATTGGGTCTTGCTCCATGAGGTACAAACCAGGTATTATGGTGAGTTTTGTTTCAATATTTGAGGCATTTGAGTATGTTGCATTTGAAGTTGCTTTTGATTATAGAACGTCTGCTTGGAAATTATGCTCTTTGCCATATTTTACCTTGTTGGTTGACATTGTGCTCTAGTAAGTGGTCAGCCTTAGGAAGAGGCCATGCTACTAGGAGGTCTTATTGATGATTCATCGTAATGCTCCCGACCATACTTACCACTTTCTGTTCTTCATCCTTTTCATGTTGTTATAGTGCGAAAACCCCCCTACAAACTACACTAGGGTTCTAAAGTGCAGGTAGAGCTAACCGTCTAAAGTCTCCTACTTTTAAAAACTATCCTGAAAATACCCCACATTCATATATAAAGTACAAATTATATGGATCCGGTAGTTTTACCTTAAACTCTGCATCTGGTGTCGATCCCAATGCGTTCAGTCACTTCTCGATTGCAAATCTCCTCCCAAGGCTTACCTGCATTCACCAAAAGACAAACAAGAAACTATGAACATGCATTATATATATGAACTAATGGGTTAGATGTCATAACAAAATGTAAATTGAACATAAAGATTAAACACATCATATGGCGGGACGGTAAAAATACTTCTTTATATTAATCTCATAAAGTCACTTACAAAACGAGATCGGTGACTGCTCCTCAAACTCGGCCCTGGGCTCCTCTTTACCAAGCTCCAACTGCTTCCATGTATCCTTCTTCTCTCACACTTCTCTCTAGAGAATGGACATAGGCTTATGAAGAGGAAAAAGGGCAAGAATAGGGAATTCGAGCTCAAAACTCACAATGTGGTTGCAAATTCTTGGGGCAAGGGGGGGTTATGAAATGGGCAGTGTTTCACTGCTTTCATGCTTCTCCTTGGAATGGGACCCCAACACCTTCTTTTTTATTCCAAATAGATAGTTATTCAGTTGGGTGACAGACTATGGGCAGTCAATTGGTTAGGAAACTACCCAAAAGCCCGTATTCCCTTGCAACTTTTTTTTTTTTCAACTGTTGTGGGTATACGCAGGTTGTAATGGTGCAGCTAGCATATGTACATGGGCAATAGTGGTGCAACTAGTGTACATATGCAGGCAGTAGTAGTGCAGGGTGCGTACATCTTCAAAATTTTGGTTTTTAAGAAGAGCTATTCAATATTGGCTTGGCAAAAATAGTAAGTAAGATGGCATGCTGCTAGGTATGCATGCCTGGTGAAAATTAGGGTTATAACAGATGCTCCCTAATGTGTGAGGTCAGAAGAACATCTGATGGTCGAAATACATTACAAACATTTACCAACGTACGAAGTGAGTGAGCCCAGGACCAGAGTTCGAGAGGTGCCATCTGCAAAATAACAATTGTCTCACCGAGGCGGACATACCCATGCTCGGGATGAAATAAATCATGGTTGCCAATCAAATACACTGCAGATCCATGTCATATAACTATATAAAGTGTAGCCGCGAGCAGTACATAGTGGATCTACATCTCAAAATCAAAAGATATACATGAATAGTATCCATCTTCAAGAAGCTAATGACCTGATGGCTGGAGATGAGGCCTTCAGAGCTCGAGCAACAACTTCAAGATCTTCAAAAATTGGGTAGGAGTGTAATGTGAGTGTACATATTCACTACCCAGAGGTCTTTGACGGCTTGTCGGGGAACAGACAAGAGGATCTCGGTGATCGGGCAAAGAACTTCATTGATTCTGAACAAAGACTTTAATTGAACTTTCAGGATGGCCGACCATGAGGACAAGAGACAAACTGCAGAAGGGATGACTCAAGTTGGGTAAAACTTCCCTTGGACAATAGTATGATGAATGATGAGACTCAAGCAGCATGACATTGACATAATTTCACGATGCAGGAGGCAACGCAAACTCTCCATATGTTTGGAAGAATAACCAAATAGAGGAGGACACGTCTCTATGTTAAGAGAATAGCTTCCTAAGGTCATATTAAATCCTAGAGCTTGACGAACAAACAGAAGGATGTTCTTTGTCCAAGGGTGACTCATTGTGATGCCATAAAAAAAAGATACTTTTCCCATCCTCTTTTTGGGGTGTATTTGAATTTTTTGTCTTTTTCAATATTTTTAAAGCTTGAAAAATAATAAAAGAATGCTATGTTACAAAGGAGGAACGAGTGTCGCAAAAATACTAGTTCCCAGCACGAGGAACACATTGATGCTCAGAGCAAGGAAACATGTGCAGGAAAAGGACACTTGGGAAAATTCCTCCATGGGTCAAGGTGTCAAGACGCAGAGGCAAAGTGCTACAAGGCTTGCGTGTAAGGCATGCTTCACAGGTTCAGTTGAGAGCAACATGGAGCCGACATTAGGACAAATATGCAGGAATGCAAATGTGATTAACAGGACACAATGATAACGTTCTTCAATGTAATTTTAAAGGGGCCCAGAGAAGGTAAGCTCGGTGGTTTTTCATTTTTAGAGAGTCTGAAAAAGCGCAAAAGAACACTCCATTGGGGTACCTTTTCGAAGATAGTCTAGTCGGTTCGAAAAAGGGATAAATTAGCACCGAAAAGACGTCTATTCAAAACCATTTTAATGAGTGCAATAAAGACAATATCACTCGCCAATCTTTTCAATTTTAAGGAGTCTGAAAAGATATTAGCTATGGACTTGTTGCTTTTTTCTAGATTTAGTCTCCTTAGCTCGAAAATAGTGAAAATTACTGAGGAGAACTCTCCCGGCGAGACGAATCTCTCGAGGTGTACCTTTTTCCTCCTTAATATATAGGCCATAAAAAGGGGTAAAATTGTGCCAGTAGATGTTTTTTTGAACCAATTAGCGATTGTGAAAGAACAAGGTCACTCGGAGATCTTTTCAATTTTAAGGAGTCTGAAAAGAGCTTAACTATGGCCTCTGTAATGGATGTTCTTCTGGACCAGTATAACAACAGTGAAGAAATAAGCTCACTCGGCGATCTTTTCACTTTTAGGGAGTCTGAAAAGAGCTTAACTATGGACTCTGTGGGGGTTCCTTTTTCGTAAATTTAGTCCCTCGGGCCTGAAAAAGGGTTAAACTTATACCTCAGAATACTCTTCTAGTGAACCGAAGTTCCTAGAGTATACCTTTGTTCGTACAATTGACCATCTGAACCGAAAAATGGAAAACTACCGCCGGATAGACATGCCTTCAAATTTTAGTTTGGCGAGCGTGAAGGGCAACAAGATCGCTCGGCAATCTTTTCATGTTTAGAGGGTCTGAAAAGGGCTTAAAAGAAGACCCGTTTGTTTTTTGGGAGTCCCGAGGGTAAGGCCAAGAGTGATAATATATCATACATGTGAAGGCTCAAACTTGTAATCAAGACAAGACCAAAAGGACTCACGAGCCTAGAGTCATCAGCAACGGCATGGACACCAAAATGCAACCAGGATCTACCTAGGGCATCCATGTGAGGGTAGGCTCTACCACTAAATTACGACACTTCTAAAGTAGCAATGACAGTTCTGTGTCGCATTTCAGTGGGTTCGATCCTATGGTAAAGCGAAAAAGACAACAAGGTGCAACCAGTGGAGGTGAAATCCTAACTTGAATGCACAAAATTAGAAAAAAGACTTTTCACCAAAGGACCTTAAAAGTGACCCAACTCCCAAAAAGTTCGTCGAACCAAAAGTAAAGTATATTGTAACATCCAATGAGAAACTCAAGAACCACGTTACATGATTTTCAAGCCAGAAAAATGACAACAAGGATCAAAAAATGACAAAAAGGGCCATAAAAGTCTATAAATAGAAGTTGGCAGATCATTATCACCATTGCAAATTGAGAATTGACCAAAAAGCCAAAAACACCCCTTTGTTAAAGAAGTTGATTCCGGGAGCTTCAGTGGATGAAACAAACTTCCGCTTGGACCAAGTAAGTACAAACTAGTCCATCATGCATTTCCAATCTTTATTTTTTCATTTCTTTTTTTTTTTTTGTTTTTTGGAGGGGCGCACATCTTTAAAAGGGTCATCCCTACGTGTATGCGGGTTGTCCAAGCACAGCTCGCATATGCACGCGAGCGAAGAAAATTATGCTCGCGTACATACGCAATTGTCCCCAATACAACCCGCGTACATCCTCAAACATATGAAAATTTTAAAATTGCATCATTTGACTCTCCTTTGAACTTGTCATTTTGCAGAATGTATGTCCATTGGAGAGAGAGAGAGAGAGCAAGAGGACATTGATTCCATGGTCGAGGAAGATCATGCTGTTGTCGCCACATTAAAACAATGCGAGTTGTGGAAATTCTTTCGGTGTCCACTTATGCGGGTACAACCTAGGTTGTTGAATGCCTTTGTGGATTACTGGCACCCAAATGCAAAGGCTTTTATGCTCGAGGGACAGTCGTTGACTCCAATAACTGAAGATATTTATTTTATGACTGACCTCTCAAGGAGAGGGGAACCATTCAACCTTCGTGCTTCTCCATCTGGGCCTCACAACATTTCTGAGTTGATCGAACAACACTGTGAGGCTGGAACAGATAAACTGGGTTCCCAGGTACCGATCCACAAAATCACCAACCTATCACTGAAAGCGATAGTTTTACTTATTGGGAAGATCACTGGATCCGCGGCCTTACATCAGGCCTCCTGGGAGCATATGCATTGCGCAATACAGTACTTAAATGCACGAGTGTTCGATTGGAGTACAACCATGCTAGAGTGCATGAAGAGACATCTCACAGAATGTCATGGGCAGAACAACAAGAACTTCGGGTTTGAGATTGTTCTTGCTCTTTCTTCTTCGAGAGGGTACCCAGTCTTAG
The DNA here is from genome assembly GCA_032191745.1 of Picea mariana. NCBI lineage: Eukaryota > Viridiplantae > Streptophyta > Pinopsida > Pinales > Pinaceae > Picea > Picea mariana. The sequence continues at coordinate 29,023 of JASDQU010790035.1, read as the reverse complement.
TCCCCGAAAGACAATACAGAGGAACGTGGCCTCCTTCCAATCAGTATGCAGATGGGCAGCATTGTTGCCATGACAAGGGGGGGGAGGACCATTGAGGCCTTCGATGATACTTTTTTTGACTGGTGGTCTCGGCATATTCCGACTATAGAGGACTACCCCTATGCTGGGATCAAATTCTCCAGATATCCTGACATTCCCGTACCTACCGGAGTGGAGCGAGGAGAAATAGGTATGTTTTTATTTTAAAAGTTTTTAATTTTTAATTTTTTTTTATATATATCATTTTTTATGTGTACCAGAGCACCTGACATGTAACACCCTGTTTCCCCCAACTTGTAAATATAACTGGACTGGCCAAGAACTATGGAAAACTCATAAATGTGAATATGTGATGTAAATGAACCTTGAGGAAGAGGTCAATCAATGTGAATAACATTCTGAATTTATTGCAGGACAGATGATGAGGGGATGTGTAGAAAAGAGACCACGATGGCGGTGGAAGGCACCTGAAAAGGTGGCGTTAACTTCCACCGAGAATTAAATACCGTATTTGGACTCCACTGGCCCGGAGAACCAAAAGTGGCTCGCTGGCCCTAAAAATTAATGGCTCGCAGACTGGTAGGCGGATGGCTTGATGAGGGATGGGATGGTGAACCGCCCATCCGTAGAGTCGTCAGGATTGATCAATGCGATGGAAATCGCGCCACACGTAACCTCGCGAGAGAATAAGGCGTATGGCAGAGGCGATTGAGAGGGCAAACGCGAGGGGAACTCTGGCAGTTTTTACGCAGAGTGAGTGATAGCAGAGAGGAAGGATTGCAACCTTCACTCCTGGTCACTGGCAGACAGAGAGACGCAATCTCAACAGCATCGTGATCTCAGCTCGGGGGTGGCTAGTGGTAAATCCGTTGGGGAGTCGCTATGCCTACGGCTGGGTGGAAACAAGCACCCCTCTCAGCAGTTGCACCCATTTCTAGTGTTATTCTCAGATAAGTGTTTTACATATTTGTATCTTGAAATTCATAGAATGATATAGATATATGTATATGCTCATAGAACTGCAAAATTATAAATGATTTCTGTGTAAGAATGTATGTGCAGTGTTTGATAAGAATGAATAGATATATGCTCATAATCGAGGGACCCACGCAGGACGTACGTGGATAAAGCAATTTTATTTACGCCTAGATTGAGCTAAGTTAGGCCCCAGCCCGTTCTCAGGAAGTTGCTTTCCCTTAACCATCTCCAGGGATGCCCGGTATAGATCTCTTCACAGAGATTTCCTCCTTAGAAAGGTTCACCAAGAACCCAGAAAAAGGACTTGAATGGGCGAGTCTTAACAACCCGGTACGAGGAGGAATGACCCTCTTAAGGTTCTGAGGTAACAGCGTAGGGATGAGTAACAAATCAACGGATGAGATCTTATCGAAAGACCCATGGTCATTCACGACCATCAGACTGGCGGGAGTAGTAAGAGCGTTATACCTCTTGCTTCTTTCCCCCCTATCTTCGTGAATAGCGAGGAAATCGGGATCATAGGTTTCCCCAAGGTCCATGAGAACATTTGGACCGATTAATCTTTCCATATCCACTAAGTAGTGGAAGAGTGCGCGTGGTGGGATAGATCTAAATTCGTCAGATCTTGAGTAGATACCCGTCAGCCGTTAGGTAGGGTTAAGATGCCCGGAGCTTAGTCTCTGGAGCGTGCGCAGAAGAACAGATCTAGGCTGTCAGATCTGGGAAATTTACCCGACAGCCGTCAGATTGAATAGGAGTGGCATGAGGTTTAGCCATCGAGATGTCGACACTCGGGAAATCAGGATTCTCGAGGTCGTGAGAACTGAGACATCACAAGTCTCAAAATCCCAATGGAGATCTGGATCGTCCGTTGGTAGAGGACACGTGGAGGAGATCAAGCACCATCGGCATTTGGTGCATCGGGAAATCGGCATTTCCATGGACAAGAGATCGGGGAAGTCCCAGGTGAAACCCCGACATAATCCGAGCCGTCCGTTCAGAGGGACAGGTGTCAAAAATCTGACGAGAGTCGGAGAATCGAAAATCGACATACCTAAGGTCGAAGGAATCGGGACATCAAAAGTCTCGAAACCCTGAGAGTTAATCGAGACCGCCCATTTGAGAAGGATGCGTGGCAATCATCATTGCCATTGGGAAAAACCCCGATAAGAAGGAAAGAGCCATAGTGGAAGCCAGTTGTCGCTGCAGCGGAGAGTCAGGATTTGGGGAATCGCGAGTTCCGTGGGCGAATGTATTTTGACATCACAAACCCCGAAACCCCGATGAAAGGGTATGACTGTGGTCATATAGAGGGAGGTCGTGTGGACCAAAAAGGTCTAGTCTAGGGGACTAGCGGAAGCTGACGTCATCTCAGGATATCGGGGATTATGAGGACAAAATGTTTATGTATCTCAATGTTGTGATATTCGAAACCCCGATGGATGGAGGAGATTCTTTCGGAGGATCTCCGAGTCTGTAATGACCGTTAGATGTGGAAACAAGATGTTAACTTAAACCAGGACGTGGTTATGCTTTAGGATAAGCGGTGAGCAGATTTGGACGGCCAGAGTCCACCCGCCCAGATCTACGGCTGAGGATGCATTCTGGAGCCCCCTTGCCATTCTACCTTTAATGGGGGGGGTCCGGAAT
>JASDQU010790034.1:97300-133186 GCA_032191745.1 Picea mariana | reverse complement strand
CCCGCACAAATTAACAAACAAAAAAAAAAAAATCCATATGGAGAAGAAAATGGAGAAAATGAAGGAAAATTTAATAGAGTTCTGGCCGACTTTCAGGAAAGAAACACCTCTGCTTCCAGAGTACAGTGCAACCGAAGAGCTAGAAAAGTAGCTTGACTTAATCTGGGAAGTATGGGAGGTGTTGGAAGACTGAGAAGAGGACCTACAAGAGATATTGGAGGGAATTAAGTTGAAGGTTGAGGAAAATACCAGAGAACTCCAACAACAACTGGAAAGGGTTTTCCCGAAAGGAAACGATGTCAGATACATGTTGCATAAGAAAACTGTTGAGTGAGATACCATCTTCAAGGAAGTTAGTGATTGAATGGGGGTAATAACTCGATGCAAACAATCATTGGAATAATTATGCATGAAAATAAAAACCCTCAAAGAAGAAGTTTGTGAATCATAGGATCCTTTGAAACAACAATAAAAATTTGATGAGATCCAACACACCAACAACACTTTGAATGCCTTGCTTGAATCTCAAAAAGTGGCCAAGAAGGAGCTAAGAGCCTTTCGATCAGTAGTACAAAATGCATACCTCCATATTCACCAGGTGGATACATTAGCGGATGTATAATGGAATGATATTATCACATCAAAACCAAAGGATTTCAACACCAATGCATCTCAATAGTTTGTAGTAGAAGCCCCATTCCCTGGCAGGAAGTGGCAAGATAAAATGGAACATTTTCAGGAGATCAGGGAGAAATCCCTAGAACTAGTGCAAGAGTTGGGCCCTTATTTTGAAGGAGCCAAGTATGAAACAACTTGATTCAGTGATGGAAGCAAGATGGAATAATAAAGAAAATCCATAGAAGGATCACAGGCCACATTAGAGACCACGAAAGAACCAAAGAATTGACTCGGGGTGAGTCAAGGATTATGGTTGGGGCCTGTTGGGCCCTTTGTTTTGATGAATAGAATTTTATCAAGCTACCATAGAGTCAAATAACCAATCAAAGGAAGGAAAATAAGTTTTATCAAAAGAGTGTGCAACAGAAAGGCACTAGACCAAAAAACTATTAGAGGCCAACGTATAATCAATTTTGAGAGAAGAAGTTGAAACATAATCAAGAAGAGGAGAGAGATAATGGGTTCTCAAGCTATAAAATAAGAGGATTGTAATCAGGTTGGGTAATGAGAGTTGAGAGGTAAGAACTGGGTTTTTGGAGCCAGATTGGACATGTAAAGAAATTATTTCTTGTATTACTAAAAAAGAAGTAAGGGCAAGGAACTGGAGAGAGTATAATATGATCTTGTACTATCTTGAGATGTACTCATGGATTCTCTAGTATGAATGTGTATATGACTAATATAAGTTGTGCATGTATTCTAAGTAAGGGCTATGTTATAATATAATACTGATGGAGGTAAATTTTTAAAAGTAGACCCTTGTCTATGATGATTTTTGTGTGCATAGAATGATATTATGTTTTGTCGATTATGCATGATGATTCTATATTTCTTTATGATGTTTTGTGCAACTCTATTCTATTGTTTTGTGTTATGAGGTATTAAATACTCTAACATGGTTAATCTATGCTTAATATATATTGTGCAAGAATGGTAGTCATATTGATAACTTGTAGATATGAATAAGCATTCTTCTTACCCTTCCCTAATTCATATGTCTTGGTCGCGCTTCAGGTGAGACTTGTTCCCTTCCAGAAAGATGAAAGTGTCGGTTCACTAGAATACATCGGTACCATTTTGTTGGTAACCTAAAGAGGACCCTGGTTTGAAAAAATTTGCACCAACAATATGGATTATGTTTCTCTAACTTTCGTTGCTTACTACAAGTGCTCTGGAAAGATCTTCGAAAGTTCTCTCCAATTTAGGTGACTCCTAGGAGGTTGTTGTTTCAAACTAGGACTCATCTTGGACAGGGCTTACTGGTTCTTCTATGACTAGGCTGAATGGTATATCTTCCTCTCCTCCCTCTATCTATTGTACTTTTATTATATGGATTTTTGTGAAAAGTTTCAGGTACTCACTGCCCTTCTCTCTCTCTTCAACTGCAGTTCTCAACTTCTTGTACCTTATCCCACTGTGAAAGACTCCATATTCATCTTATCCTTATGATATCCCTTATTCTTTCTCTTGCATCCTCATTCTCCCTTTCCTCTGTCCATTTTCCTCTCCTCTTATCAACTCCTGTTCAAAAAAAACATATTCTCTATTTATGTAACTCCATATTCATCACTTAGTTATCACATAGCAACATTTTGATCGAGGTAGATAACAACCTTATGAATCTTCCTCGTGGACCTATTAATAAGTCTCTTTCTACAACAATGTAAGCCTAAGTATAGTCTATAGTGAATTTGGTTACGTATCCTCCTAAGATACTATCCACCCAAAAGTATATTGTGTGGGACGTCCTATTTTCCACTACTTCCACTCATCTCACTAGTTTAGGAGTCTAGTTCTTTGGCTCAGTTGGTCAATGTCTACTAGTATTTTCCATAAATTGTTCCATCCATTCTTCTAGAATATTAGGAAATTCATCGAAAAATACCTCATGTAAGTCTGTATACACATACCTTTGCAGCTATTTCTTGCTATTTAAGCATGGATTTCTATTCTCCTTCTAAGAAAATTCTTGTTCGTTTTGTTCCAACCATTCGGTTATTTATTTCCTCATTGGCCTCCAAAACATTCCCTCACTTCCAGATTCTCAGTCCCAACAACAAAACAATTTTTTGGCGCACACGTGTGGATAGGTTAAAGACCTTGGGTTCAAGGTAAGTTTTCCAACAAAACCCTAGAGATACTAGCCATTTCATTATCACCTGTGAGTAGGTGAAGTCTCACCCGAGGTATATTTATGGGAATTGCAGGAACCAATATTCTGCGGCTATGAGGGAATGAAGGAAGACACGCTCTATCATATCTAATAGACCCTTTCACGCACTATATTCTAGTTAATATGTCTATCAATTAACAATTAAACATACATTTAACTTTACCGTGCATGAATATTTCAACATTATCATTAAATATAAACATTCATCATAGGAAAATCAAAGATCAACATCACACAGCCATGAATTAACCTATTGTAAATGTGAATAACTATTTCACAGCATAACGTGACACAATATTATTATGGTTCACCCCCTCCTAGGCTACATCCACAAAGATACTCATCTCTCACCCAAGAAACCTAGGTTGAAGTCCCGACAATGGAACTGTCGAGTGCGGGCCTATTTTGAGAAGGAAGTTTATTTTGGGTACATGCCTATTTTTGGAGAAGTATTTATTTTTAGGAAAGACGTAACCTTGGAAGGGAAGACCTGATGTTGGAGCGCAAGCAACAGGTGGAAAGAAGGCAACATGCAGAAAAAGAAGGAAAAGCAGCATGTAAGAGGAAAAACAATGCGGGGAGAATGCATGAAAGCCTAACCATGACAGGGTTATCATTTTTGACAAATATTATAACGACTACAATCCATAGAGTAGTATAAATAAATACCTAGGAGGTCTAGAGAGAGTGTGGTAGTCATAGTTAGTAAGGAGGATTTATGTTGTTGATTGTAATAAGTCATGTAGAAGAGTTGAATAAGATAGTCCTTGAGGGTTAGGTCACAGGATGAGGAGCCTGGTGTGATATAGCCTGCCTCAGAGAGGGTCCTTGCCCTCATCTTGATTGTAATACTGAATATGTAATGCACACAGTGCGATATTTTGTAGCGGAATAAATAAAAGAGCATAGAGCTAGATCTTTGTGGTTGTATCCCCACGAGGGGGTGAACCATGGTAAAATTGTATGTTATGTGTGATTTTTAATGAATGGCTACTTTATGTTGGTTATTATCTTGTGAGTGAATGGTTAAACTAGAATTATCAACATGAATGCATATTTTTAAAGATGAACAAATCATAGGAGTACTTTCATAACTAACAAGGATGATGAATAAGAAATAAAGAACACAATATCAGATCCCCACTCATTCCTAGAATGCAATCACTTGAGCATTGTACTGACCCATAAAAACTATCTCGGGTGACACTACACTATGCACCATCTGCACAATGTTTCCTTTTGGTTTACCAGGAGGTACAATATTTTTTGAGGGATTTGTTGGAAACCTATTGATATTCAAACCCGAGTCAGCCCAAGAAGTGAAAGAAGTAAAACAACAGATGGTTACGTTGTCGGTTGCAACAACACAGGATTGAGTGGATGGGATCCGTGGAATAAATGCTCAAAGAATGGAAGTATAGAAAGGAATGTTCAGGCCATGGAATCTAACGAATGCGGAGATTGAAAGATGGTTGAAAATGAAGGAAATTGAGTTTGCACAAAAGTAAACAGAAACCCTAAGTTAACACCGCTTAAATATCTCAACAAATATGTGTTTAGCGACTTGAATGAGGTATTTTTCTGTGATTTCCTACATTTTTTGTAGGAGTGGTTATTGATATTAAAGAAAAACCACCCTACAAATTGAATTAGATATTTGGAGTGGAATCATGTGGAAATCATGCAATTACATCAAGTTAATAACAAATTTACGTGCGTAGTAGATTTTTGGTTAGAAATTATTGTTGCAAGGTTTATTTCTGAATTTGCAATAGATACCGTGAAGTCCTACACTGCAGCAAAGAAATATTTTTTAAAGGGAACCAGAGGTAGGTATATCATATCGTTGTATACTTCAATCGAGATTTTATTGTATGATAATGGTGTGATTACCATGGAGGGGAGGGGGGGGACACTGACAAGAGGTTGAGATATGGAAAAGGAGATGGATAAAGGAAAGAAGAAGGAGATCATGGAACCAATGATGATGGAAGAAGACTATATAAAGCAGATAATGGAAAAAGTTGGAAAGACATGTAGTGGAGTACCCTACCAATATAAAATGAATAATAATAAAAGAGCCACAGCTGATAGAGAGGGTTTGGAAAGAAATGAAGAAGAGGTAGAGGATCTTCAGGCTATGGATCAGATTGAGGAAATCCTATGTACAAAATATGAAAGGAAAACATGAGGTCCAAGGTCAGGGACATAAGGAATAACTCCAATCCAGATCATCGTCAGTGTGGAACCTACAACCCCATGTGCGACTAATACACCAGAAAGAACACCAACGTTTAGACAACCAAATTTTAGTGGAAGAAAGAGAATAGGAAACACATCCAATCAAGGAGAATCAACTGGAGGAGACAATTTAGGAAGTAACAATCAATTATCTACACCATGCAGAGGTAGTAGTTCAACACAGTTCAAAATGGTAGGACATGATCCCTCGATCAGATTACCATAATTTTGGGGAGAGGCATTAGAGGACCCTGAAAATAAATTATTCATTCGTGAGAAGATCTAGGAAGCAAAGAAAATCACAGATGAGGATGCAAATCTCATGCAATTATCAATCACACTAAGAGACCACGCACTAGACTAGTATATGAGCCTAGATGTAAACAATCCACGGGGAATACCAAAGACTATTGGAAATGTGAAAAAGTTACTGGTAAACTAATTTCATAAGCCCAGATTAGAAAACCAGTACATGAATGAAATGATTGAAATCAGGAAGAAATTGGGTGAGTCTATTTGGGAGATTGATGAGAGGTTCAAACGACTGAAGGGTAAGTTTAAATATGAAATTACTAACATGCAACATAGGCACTTATTTGTGAACTCCCTAATACCACATTCAAAATACATTTTAAGACATTAGAAGTTCAAAACTTAGGTAGAGGCTCTACAGGTAGCCTTACAAATGGAATAGAACCAATAGTAGTAGACAGATCTAGCAATAGAGGAGGTGAAGAAGAATCTTGTAATGTTCCCCCGGCCACCCGCAGGCCGGGGGATGCCACTCCAGAGAAACCTCTCATTCTCTAACACCAGTCGGTAACATCCCCAGCCTTAACAGGTCGGACCATGCTACTCTAGGGAATGCTTTCGTTCTCTTAATGTGGAACATATGGTAACATACCCAGTAGTCAACTGAGCTATGCCACATAAATTTACTCTTTAAACTGCATGCAACTAAAACATATACATACAACACTCTTGTGGAAGATTTACATATAAACATAAACAAATAATTGCTTTTTATAATATACAAATTTTATACTGAAATAACAGTAACTACAGATATGCAACACTTACAGGGAATTACCCATAAACATATAGGCAATTATAATCACATATATGATAAACTGTAACATAGGCGTGTAAATAACAAAGAAGCATATCATTTTATCATACTATTGGTACTTATCTTAGAAATATTGTCACCAACTGTGTACAGACCATCCACGAACCTCCCAGTCTTAGACTACACTGTTCATCACTCTCAACAGTGAGTCACCCCTGAGCTGGGACTGAACTCCACCGAGGGTAAAGGGTTCCTAACTAGGATAAGGCTCATGGACAACAGGAAAGACTCTGTCTCGGGTGCTCACTCAACTAACAACCTATAACCTCTCATTCCCCACATGCCTGTCCCACTCAAGGAAGTGTGCCCCTTCTCTGCTCAACAGTCCCTTGGCTGCCCCACTTCCCTTCCAGGGCTTTAGCAATAGGCCAGACCGGAAGTCTCAGAGAACTATAGCTACAGTTTAGCACCTTCGGGAATCAATCCCCAACAATTATCTAGCTCAGAGAATTTCTCACGGGCTTGACAACTAGCTTCTTCAATCCTGCTCCAATCTAACCAGGTACACCAATCGAAAAAGGCTATGGGAATAGGCTTAGAAATGGTGAAATGGATGCCTCAAGGATAACATAGTGCGTGAGTGAAAATGGTCATGGAATCATTGACTGGATAACTGAGTGTGGGAAGGAATCACTGTGAAACTCATCATGAAAGTGATGGTGAGAATGATGTTCAAGATGTTGGTAAGAAATCTCATGAAAAGTGACCAAATGAGATAAGTCCCCCATGATATGAATGCATGTCCCCAACTTGGCACTTATCATACTGGAAGTTACTTTGGTCCACTTGTCCCCAACTTTAGAACTTAGGATAAGATAATTATCCATACTTTATGCTTTAGGAAATATCAATATAATATTCCCTTGACTTTTGGCCCTCCGTTTCCCTAACTGGAAAAGTTCATTCCCCCATCTCTTTTATCATGGTCAGTTTGCGCTCAACGATGTATTTTATATTAATCATGAGTCATGTACAAAGTAGGCGCATTGGCATTTGACATATAGGCGTTCCAGCCTAATACCAAAACATAAGCATCCCAGCTTATAATAACCGGCTCACCAGCCTATAACACATATCATATACACGAGGCTCATTGTCCTCCATACTGCACGCACCTTAGTTACTACGCGTGGTATCCAGGAATGTGCATACTACATCATTTTACTGCACAGTTCATGCATGCACTATGCCACATGACGTGCATTACCAAATGATGTCAAAAAATCTCACCAGCTTAAGTATATTTATATTACATTTAAAATTAGGTTCGACCGAGGGATATTATATATTTTCATAATCTAACATTCCAACTTAACCAGAATAAGGGTAAAGAGAAAAGAGAAGTTGTTTGGTACACCCTATGCAGGACAAAAGGACACCATAAGAATGAATGTCCAAATTTCGCGTAGTATATGGAAATAGGGGTTCCAAACCCATTGCCAACAACAACACCATGGTGTGATATTTGTAAGACACATGGGAATGATCCATATCATTGTCCAATGATGCAGAAATACAAGACAGTACCAAAAAGTTCATATTGCAATTTTTGCAAATTAGTGGGTCATGATGATAAGGATTGTATAATAATGGAGTTGATGAGAGAAAGAAATTTAGATACTTATAGGGTGAAATAATAAATCATGACAGGAAAATTTTCACCTCAGTTCAGCCAAATACCACCACCATACAACAATGCCCAACAACAATACAACAATGCGCAACAATAATACAACAATGGGCAGCCATAGTATAATAATGTGCAGCCACAGTATAATCCCACGCAGTATAACTAGGTACCTCAATACAGTGCACCATGTGACTATCGAGGTGGATATAGAGGTATAATCCCACCAGTGACATGTATGTACTGTCATGCAACATATCATGACACAAAAGACTACCCAACACTCTTAGGGAAGATCTAGGAAAAAATAAACTAGAACAAACATAATGTCCAATGGATTTATGTAGAATCCAAGGATGATGGGAGAAACATAAATATCATCACTCTAGGAGTAGCCAAGACAAGAAATAATGCAGTATAACGTGATCCAGATCAACGCTAGTGGGTTCATAAGAACACTGACCCACAAAATTTGTTTGATGCGTGGAAAGAAAAGGAAACATTGAAGGAAGACAGATAGGAGTGTCTCAAGTAGAATTTTGCATCTACATCATTCGCACAGCAGCCTCAAAACCCACCAATATATGGGATTCCATTCTCAATGGACCATACTAATTGTTGTAACCTAGGTCTGCATCCCCTGCCTCTCTTCTCTTTTTCCCTATGCCTTCATCAAATTTTACTCTTCTGGTTGGTTAAGTCATCTTCCTGTTACTGAGTGACTTGGTTCTTATTTGTTTTTTTCCTGGTTTGAGTCTTTGCACGTTTTTTTTCTGTTTTTCTTAAAAGGATGAAATATATATTGGATTTGGTTTGAATTACTTGTCATCATATTTTCCATTGATCCATCTCACCATAGGTCGACCAAGAATTTTTATATACACACGAAACACCTGTGGATAGACGCAACCATTCAAAATGGTCATTTTTGGGCCAGGATTACCGAAATGAACAGGGAAATTTTCAACGGTAAAGATCCACCAAGAAAATCATATCAATGATTGTCGTCCATGCAGGGGTGTAGAATTGTGCGGAGTTTAACACCAAGAGTCATCAGAAGTCTCGAACCCTTGAAAGTATTTAACATGGCTTAAGCTCGGGTTAATTAATGATAAGCACTAGCTAATCACTTCGGCAATTTTCCTTTGGGAGATTGGCATACTTCACATCCATGAATTCCCAGAGACCCGAAGATAACCTGGTCCTTTCATCTATCAGGACACATGGCGACAAATCATTTACTTCGGTGATTTTCACTTCGGGAGTTTTCCAAGCACAAACATTTGAAATTCCCGAAGCCTGAAGTGCCGAAAAACCCGGAAGAAATCAAGACCATGCATCAATGGAGACACGTGGAAGCAGATCATCCACTTTGGGAGTTTTCCTATGGGATATATTCACTCTTCACATTTGAAACTCCCGAAGCCTGGAGTTCCGAAGATAATCTGGACCGTTCATCCATCATGGCATGTGGTAACAAATCATTCACCTCGGAGATTTTCCTCCTGAAGATGTTTCATGTTTCACATTCAAAACACCCGAAGCCCAAAAGTCTGAAGTGAATCTGGACCATCGATCCCAGGTCAACGAGAACTGTCGATCCTCGCAGCAAGTAAATGTCACCCAAATCTCGGATCATAATGATATCAACGACTATAGTTCATAGTGGGGATGCACACTGCTCGAGCGTTAATTTTTCTGAGTGGTCCCAACATTTAAACCATGGTTTTGTTAGAAGGGTACGTGGAAGCTTGTGGGAGGTTGTAGGCCCAAAGGTGGCCTGGATCTTAAACACCCTCAACATCTACTGCAATCACATGCTTGAATAACATCAAATCACCACATCACCTCACACATCATCTCCCCTCATCCCACTGACTACTATCGCTCCTCTCACCACCCGACACTTGTCCTCCATTAAACCCCATGCTGATCTCCATCGGCGTTGGCCCACCTCTCCAGATCAACAGTCCTTGTCGCAGCTCAGACCCCCCAACCATTCTACCTTTAATGATGGGGGTGGGGGGTTTCAAGCAATTGGTTTTACCACCATGGGCCTTACCTAACATGGCGTCTCCTCAAGAACTCGAACCCCCCCTCTCTAATCCTCTTACCGCCTACAAGCCCCTCTAAGTTCCTCCCAGTTTGTTTCTCAATACCTCCCCCTCTCGCCTTTCACCACCTGTTCTCCACTCACTTCCCAACCTATCTACTCTCCATCTTCCTACACATCACCTATATCCCTCACTACACGTCATTTAAAATCACGTCCATTAATCTCGTCTCCCGTTTGGATGCTCGCCTCCATGTCTCCCCTCATGTCCGATGGGGCCGGAAATTATTCTAGTGAAACCATTTCATAGGTATAGATGGAAGTTGACAGGGTGAGTATAGAGTGCACTTGGATTTCGAAAGCTCAGGCATAGACATGGAGATAAGTCTCAGTGACAGGTCGATGCAGATTAGTTTCAGAAACACTTCAACAATCTCTGCTCATGTAGTTGGTTATCTCCAATGGCCTCCAACAAATCGTCGTCATTCAACATAGATATTTGTGCTCTCACTCTGATGCCTATTTTCGGCCCCTCAGTTCCTCGAGCACATGCATCAGTTCTGTCGCAGAGATAGTAGTAGTTTTATTTGATTTATTCCATCATTTTCCTAGATTAGATGTAAGAATGGTCTTTTGTGTGTGATAAGAACCACTCTTGGTGATTAATTCCAGTTTCTTAGTGAAGTTAATTATTTGATTTACTAATAGTTCCCTAAATTTAGGTCTCAGTCCCCTAAGGACGAGAGCCTATGCAATTCTTTTAAATAGTTAGTTTTTGGATATTGTAAAGGTCGGATTTTTTGAGGCAAGAATAGAAATACAACATACTAGTTGGACCCATTTTATGAATGGATTAAATCTCTCTACCTGGTGAACTTAATCTTGATGAAATTGTTTCGTTCAACTCTTCACGTGTTTTCATTATTATCTTGAATACAGTTTTTTTATTTTTGCAACGTACATTTAATTTCCTTTCAGCTATTGTATGACTTATTTTTATTGATATGAAACCTATCAAACAGATAATGCTTTGGCGAAGATTTATTTTCTGCAACCTATGGGAATTATTTTGTTTTGTTACATGTTTGATGTCTTGAAACGATATTTTAAGTATTGAACTTCTTGAAGCAGATTATTCATTGAGTAGTTTGTTGTTTCTATTTGTTTTCTATTATTTCACTGATCTGTCATTAGTGTGCCATCAGCCAAGGAGAGCCCTCATCCATATAGTTCCGCCAACCCAACCTTGCCTTTGTCTTGGTAGAATAACCCTCTGACCAACCAACAAATGTTAAAATAAGAAATCATTCTAAAATGATAGGTGGCCTAGATTTTCCCTTTAGCAGTCAGGTGCAGACTTTAGGACCAACATCTTCTGGCGTCATTGTTGGGGAACAGAGTAATGGAATATATTTCCCTAGGAGAACAACAATTGATCAGCTCTAACCTTTGATGGTTAAAAAATATCAGACACAAACAGACTGCCATCTTTCCCCTATCAACTTCACTGAGTAAAACCTAAATAAGAAATATTGGCACCTAGAAAGGGATTCAACAGATCCAAATCTGAAAACAACAAAGCCAATAAGGCTGATTGTAACCCTAAGAATAACACAGTAGGATCTGAGCTAGAAAGGAAACTAAGGAAATCTATTATATCTTAGAGATACACTTCCCCCCTCAAGGGAAAATTTGCACACCAAGAGAATACTTCAAACCATCATCATGAGCAGCTTGAATTTGCTAGCCCCGAGAATCATAATTCCAATAAGGCACAGACATCTCCTACTCTTGATTCCACTTCAACATCCAGTCGTGCATCCACTCTTGTATCCCCCATAAATTTGCATATTCTGATTGTTCAATCCATGGCCATTAACAGGTTGGATAAGATTATTGTTGCCAGATATGCACCCTTAGTTCTACCTATAGTTTTACATGCACTCCCAACCATAGATTACATGAAATATCTACCAAGATATAATGGGGAAGGTGAAATAACTGTTGAAGAACATATGGTAGCCTTTTATAGTTTTGTAGACAACTTTAACATTGATTATTCAGATGTGTGGATGAGGTTGTTTGTAGAAAGTTTGGATGGGGAGGTCAGAAAATGGTTCACGAGCCTTCCTCCAGCCTCCATTGCCGATATTGAGGCGTTGGATGAAGATTTCATAAAAAAATGAGGAGATAGGAGATATTATCTCTATTGCATCACTGAATTTGGGGCTCTAAAGAGAAAGAATGGTGAATCTATTTTAGACTTCACAAAAAGATTCAATAAAATGTATGGTAGAATCCTAGATGAAATCTAACCAACTGAGGCCTCTACCAAGATCACTTATGCTAATACATTCGATGCAGAATTCTCCCTCCTCCTGAGAGAGAGAAGGTCAACCACAATGTTGTCCAAGAAGGAAGCAACCATTGAGGTTGAATCTAATATTTTGGCATCAGATAGATTGAAGACTAGATCTGATAAAGATAATAAAAGAGAGAGAGAGAGGATGCCCCTGCCTCCTCTAACCCAACTACATCTGATTCCAAACTTGAAGAGATGAATAAGACTTTAAAGGATCTGACTTATGAGATAGTAAAGCTAAAATGGGAATCCAAACAACCAAACAAAAATTTTCAAGGGGCTGGTAATAGAAATCATAACCAATTCAAAAGGCCTAATGACACTCCTCAATTAATGCAAAGAGAAAGGATAAATGTTGATGATCAAAGGGTGGTGCCCCCTTTCCAAAACAATCATATTAAGGAGATAGATGCGGACAATGATTTTGTGGACGATACTAATGTGCTTTTCAATGAGACAGATTATTATACCAGTCATTTAACACAACAATAATATGAGGTATCTCAATTGTCAAATCAATTTGATGATCAGATAGGTGAAGAGGGAGTTATTCAAGTTCAACCGAAGAAGAAATACTATATGAGGATGAGAAATGGAGCTTCCAAGGCCACCACCTCTGATCAAGGAAAACAAGCAGAAGCCCCTCCCAAGCCAAATCCAAATAAAGGTATGCCATCTAAAACTCAGTCATCTCCACCATCAAAACCTCTTGCCCCTAAAACAAAGGAAGATGATAAGCCACCAACCTTTTTCATCTTGGAACATGAGCTAAGCAAGATCAATATTCCTGTCCCTTTGACAAAATTGTTAAAAAATGAACCTTTCAAGAAATCCATCATGAAAGTTATGCAACCTACTTCCTCTAGTGTATCTTTTGATGTCATTAGTCTACAAGATGAAAACCCAGCCATTACTGTGGGCCCACACATTGAGGATGGCTATGATGTTTCTCCTCCTTTCTATATATCTTTGAATGCCCATGATAAGATTCTTCACAATTGTCTTATGGACTCAGGAACCTCTCACAATGTCATGCCCAAATTTGTTATGGAAGAACTAGGTCTGGATATTACCAAGCCTTACCAAGACATGTACTCCTTTGATTCTGAGAAAGTAAAATGCCTGGGATTGATAAAGGATAGGGTGGTTTCTCTAGAAAAATTACCCATGAAGAGTGTAGTGATGGAAATTGTGGTGGTCGACATCCCCCCAAAGTTTGGCATGCTCTTATCCAGAACTTGGGCTAAGAAGGTTGGAGGATCATTGCATATGGACCTCACATATGCCACCATTCCTGTGTTTGGTGGTGAGCACAGGAGGCTATATAGAGAGGTAAGGTTAGCCTACATAGTGAGTGATCATCAGAACCCAAGAAATCACCCCATTTATGATGTTGAGGATGGGGTTGGTTCGTTTGTTTTTCATTTAAATAATGATGAACCTGATATATCAATCAACCAATGCATAGATCAACCAATGACTGGTCAAAAAAACAAGGTGTGGAAGATTTATTTCGATGGATCTTCATCAAAATAAGGATCTCCTGTAGGTATTCTCCTTAATTCCCCTTTAGAAGAAGTAATAACCCTCTCTTATAAGTTGGAGTTTGAGACTACTAACAATATAGTGGAATATGAAGCTCTGGTATTGGGATTGAGGGATGCCAAAGACATGGCCATTGATTGTTTAGTAGTTTTTGGTGATTCTAAGTTGGTCATCAATCAAGTGAGAAATATATATCAAACTAAGAAACATAGGCTCAAGCAGTACAGGAACGAGGTATGGGATCTGATCGATAATTTCTTTCTAGCATTTAACCTCTCTTTCATTCCCAAAGAACAAAATCAGAAAGTTGATTCTCTGGCCTTAGCTGCCAACACGTTTAGGCCTCCCATTGGCCCAAATATTAAATATTAGGTGGAAATCAGACATAGAACAACCATACTAGACAACATAAAGCACTGACAACTCTTTAGTGATGATTTAGAGTTGTAGAGATTTCTTCACACCATTGATGAATTCTCCAATATCTCAATTGATCAAGAAAGTCAAGAAGATGAAAATGAGAAATTAGAAGATCAATAATCTTCTCATCTGCTGAAGACAGTGGTTGGCCATGATATTGTGGAGCTGAAAACCAATCACATTCCAAGAGGACTAGTACCATTGGAAAGATTGTTCGACGGAAATAATGTTTACAAAGGAACTGCCATGAAGAATCAAGAAGTGGAGGTGACAGAGTGCAACATTGGGACCACTGAGAATCCCAAGATCATCAAGCTGTCCAAAGCAGTGGCTGCAGAACAAAAAGACAGGTATGTCAGTCTCATTAAAAAGTTTGTTGATACGTTTACATGGTCGTGTGAAGATTTGAAGACATTTGATACTGACATCATCCAACACAAGATCCCTCTAAACACTGGCTCCAAACCATTCAGACAGAATATTAGAAAATTTAATCCCATGTTAATGTCCATAATCAAGAAAGAGATAAAAAGAATGTTGGATTCCAAGATTATTGTACCATTGAGGTATTCAAACTGGGTGGCCAACTTAGTACATGTAAGGAATAAAAGTGGGGAGATATGCTTATGTGTTGATTTCAGAAATCTCAACAAGTGTTATTTGAAGGACAATTACCCCCTCCCCAAGATGGATCATATTTTATAGAGGGTGGTGGGTGCACACAGAATTTCCTTGTTGGATGGATACTCTCATTATAACTAGATAGTAGTTTGTGAGGAATACAAAGAAAAGGCGACATTCACCACCCCATGGGGAACATTCATGTATGACAAGATGCCCTTTGGGCTCATGAATGCAAGGGACACTTTTTAGAGGGCCATGGACATAGCTTTTGTGGGGGAGAAAGACAAATTTATGGTCATATACCTAGATGACATTACCATTTTCTCCAAGTCTGGTGAGGAACATTTGCATCATTTGGAGCAGGTTTTCAAGAAATGCAGGAGATATGGGATATCTCTCAATCCTAGTAAGTCTCACTTTGCCATGCTAGAAGGAAAGATCTTGGGTCACATCATATCAACAGGAGGGATAAAAATTGATCCAAAGAGGGTTTGTGCCATTCAACAAATCGAGATCCCCAGAAACAAAAAGGTTTTCCAGTCTTTTATTGGTAAGATAAACTTCCTCAGACGTTTTGTGCCAATTTTTGTTGAAATTATGAAGCTTATTACTAACATGTTGAAAAAAGATGTGATAAAATGGTCCTCGGAGGAAAAATAATCTTTCCAAACAATCAAGCAAGCTTTGGTTGAAGCACCTGTATTGGTCAGCCATGACTATACCAAAGAGTTCTTCATATTTTCATTTGCGTAGAGGAAACACTTGTTGTTGTACTACTGCAGAAAAACGAGGAAGGGCATGAGCAACCAATAGCCTTTTTTAGAAGAGCCCTCTGAGATGCTGAGCTAAAGTATGATATATTAGAGAAGCAGCCTTATGCATTGGTCAAAGAACTCAATGCCTTTAGGGTTTGCGTGCTACAGTCTAGCATAACGACCTTTGTTCTTAGAAGTAGTGGAAAATAGATTCTGGTCCAGCCAGATAGCGAGGGGAAAAGAGGAAAATGGATTGTCAAGCTGTTGGAGTATGATTTGCACATAAATCCCACCAAGATGATCAAGGGGTAAGGAATGGCCAAATTGCTATTAGAATTAAACTGCAAGGTGCGAGAGTTGCATCAAATATTCACCCAATTAGATGCACCCATCATATAGCCTGGACAAGACAACTTACAGGTATTTGAAAAATATTCCTCTTCACCTTGGTATAAAAACATCATCTATTTTCTACAAAATTTTGAGTGTCCACCAGATGTGAAGAAGACAAAGACCATGTCTCTGAAGTTGAAATCCATCAAATTCTTCATTTCAAACCAGAACCTGTATTGGAGATATCCTGCTAGCATCCTGCTAAGATGCCTTAATGAAAATGAAGTTAAACAAGTCACAACAAAAATGCACAAAGGAGTGTGTGGAGGGAACCAACATTGGAAGGCCACAATGCTCAAGATCCTGAGGGTAGGATACTACTGGCCCACCACTTTCTCTGATGTGATTTCCACTATTAGAGCCTACAATGAATGTCAGATGTTTTCAGGGAAATAGAATTTACTATCATTTCCCCTGAAACCTATCAAATTCATTAGTTTGTTTCAACAATGGGGGTTAGACTTCATAGGAGAAATAAATCCACCCTCTAGTGGAAAACACAAGTGGATCCTCACTACCACCGACTACTTCACCAAATTCATTAAGGCTGTGCCCACCAGGAATGCCACTGACAAGGTAATCATGAATTTTCTGGAAACTAATATTTTTGCCATATTTGGTTGCCCCAATAAGCTTGTAACAGAAAATGCCCAAGCATTCAAGTCCAAAGCCATGATTGACTTCTGTGGCGGTCACAACATTTCCTTGACACATTCCACACCCTATTACCCTCAGGGAAATGGCCTGGCAGAATCATCAAACAAGACTCTCATTAGGATCATTAAAATTTTGTTGACTAAAGGCAAGAAATCCTGGGACTCTAAACTCAAATATGCCTTATGGGCTGACAGGATCATCACTAAGAAGTCTCTAGGAACCTCACCATTCTAGCTAGTTTATGGAATATACATTGTTTTTCCTACTTAGCTCGGTGTAACAATCCTGAAATTCTTGCAGGAGGATATTAAGGAGCCTAATGACATCCAACGGAGGATCTTCCAGTTTATAGAAGTTCAGCAGAGAAGGGAGGCACTTGATTAGATAACAAAGGCATACTAGTGCAAGATCAAATCATCCTTTGATAAGAAAACCAAGGAAATTTTTCAGGAAGGTGACCTGGTTTTAAGGTGGGATGCCAGAAGGGATGACAAGTCCAAGCATGGTAAATTAGACAACCTCTAGTTTGGCCCTTTTAAGGTAATTGAAGTTCTGGACAAAAACATGTTCGTTCTACACAATCTAGATGATACAGAGATATTTGGAGGCCCAGTAAATGGGCGCTTCATGAAACACTATTTTTTTTAAGGATGGGGGAAGTCCCCCCTTTTACCATAGACACTTTCCTTTATTGTTTCTTTTGATTAGTTAGTTGTGTGTGAATAAAGAATCCATATCCCAACAAGGCACTTATGGCGTAGTTTCAATTTTTAATTCAATAAAATGCATGGCAGAGGGACAATAACAGATACGCAGGGCTAACAAATAGAAACGAGGGTAAGTGATGAATGGTAAGAGCAGTTATCTAATCTCAAGGCATCGATCTACAGTTCTTAGCACCTCATAGGGACGAGTTATCCCGAGTTGGAACCAATGTTGTAACCTAGGTCTGCATCCCCTGCCTCTCTTCTCTTTTTCACTATGCATTCATCAAATTTTACTCTTCTAGTTGGTTAAGTCATCTACCTGTTACTAAGTGACTTGGTTCTTATTCATTTTTTACTTGGTTTGAGTCTTTGTGCGTTTATGTTCTATTTTTCTTGAAAGTATGAAATATATGTTGGGTTTGGTTCGAATTACTTGTCATCATATTTTCCATTGATTCATCTCACCACAGGTCGACCAAGCCTTTTTATATACACAAGAAACGTCCATGGATAGATGCAACCATTTAGAATGGTCATTTTCAAGCTATGATTGTCGAAATGAACAAGCAAATTTTCAAGGGTAAAGATCCACCAAGCAAATCATATAAATAGCTGTCGTCTGTGCGGGGGTGCAGAATTGTGTGGATTTTAACACCAAGAGTCATCAAAAGTCTCGAACCCCCGAAAGTATTTAACATGGCTTAAGCTCGGGTTAATTAGTGATAAGCACTGGCTAATCACTTCGACCATATTCCTTCGGGAGATTGGCATACTTCACATCCACGAATTCCAAGAGACTCGAAGAGAACCCGGGTTGTTCATCTATCAGGACACGTGGCGACAGATCATTTACTTTGACAATTTTCACTTCGGAAGTTTTCCAAGCACAAACATTTTAAATTCCCAAAGCCCGAAGTGCTAAAAAAACTGGAACAAATCAGGACCATACATCAATGGAGACACGTGGAAGTAGATCATCCAATTTGGGAGTTTTCCTCCGGGAGATATTCACACTTCACATTTGAAACTCCCAAAGGCCGTGTTATCACCATAATATTTTCTGGTTGGCATCCGAGCTTAAAGAGCTTAGTGAAGGGTTATATCGCCATAGAGATATGATAGATCATAGGGCCCTGCTATATTTGGCAACATACAAAACAAATAGCGGAGATGTAAAGAGAAAGACTCGGCGGACCGTCTATCCTGAAAGTGGCCTAGATCAACAGCTAAGGTGCGTATCAAAGATTTAACTAACACGAAGGTTAAGCGATCGAGG
Organism: Picea mariana; assembly: GCA_032191745.1. NCBI lineage: Eukaryota > Viridiplantae > Streptophyta > Pinopsida > Pinales > Pinaceae > Picea > Picea mariana. The sequence goes on along the minus strand of JASDQU010790034.1, from coordinate 114,546 downwards.
GAAGGCCAGGAAAAACATTCATAGTTTCAGTACGGGACACGTGGTGCCCGTAGAGGTACATCAGGGGAAAAAGAAGTCTGACTAATACCACTTCCTCCAACCCCTCGATGCCAAAGACGCCAAGCCAATGTGGACCGTATATCCTGAAGTAGCCCAGATCAATGGCTGAAGTTTATATCAACGATTGAAGCATCATGAAGATTAATATATAGAGGGCAGGTCGGGGAAAACTATCGTGGTTTAAATCATGGATGCATGGTGCTATCAAAGATACGTCGGGGCGAAAAGTGGTTCACTTGAAACCGTTTTCTCCAACCCCCGATGCCAATAGATACCTATAAAAGGAGGAATCCTGACATTATTCTATGATAATTCGAAGCCTTCGAACATTCGAAAACTTGGAGCAAAGCTTCCAGTCGAATTTTAAAGCTCAGAACCGAACCAGACCTGCGTTTTTCACCGCTTGACAGGAATTCTTCACTATGGTTGCCAATCCTGTCGTTTTATCCGTGAATGAACAAGAGATATCCTCCAGGGAGGAAGCCCTAATTGATAGATATTTTGACGTTTTCGACACAGAGATAACAATCTCACCCGTTTCTGTGTCTAGATCGAATTTGTTGGACAATGTTGGAATGCACATACCTTTCCTTGAATTGGCTCAAGCCTCCATCATCCCTTACGTCGTAGAAACGGTCTTTCCATTCATCGAATTTGTAAGATGGTGTGCAGAGCGATATTCTCAAGGAGAAAGAGTCAGTTTAAATAAATTAGGATCTGAAGTTCTGTGTAATGTAGACATTCCATCACTCTGGCATTCTCTTAGTGTACCAAACGCCTCCCCCACAGTGTCAGATCCCTTCGAGGAATAGAGAATGATCACAATTTATAGAGAGTGTCCACCCAAAGTTAAAACCTTATTTATGAAGACTATATTCAAGCCTGAACATCATTCAGAGACTCTGTTGATACCTACCAGTGTAAGCATCATGATTGTCGAAGTCCAGTGGACTTGTTCCCTGCTAACTCAAATTTTAGGGTTAGACAATGACAAGTTTGTGGTAGAAGTAATGTTAGGTTTCTTTTTGTTTTGTGTTTTGTCTGGTTAGTCATTCCATGTCAATTTTGATGAATTTATTGCAGAGAATATACATCAACAACTAGTCAACTTCAGCTCGTTGAGACACTTCAGATACTACACTCACTTGCTGAGGATGTTTCTGGAGTTCAACAAAACTGAATTTCCTGAGATGGATTTTATTTCAACTGAGTGCAAAAGGATCACCAAGCTCATCTTCATCAACAAGATTATGTCTAGGGTATACAATCTCATTTTTAGTTCAGATCTACCGAGAGTTCTAGAAGAGATGAAATCACTACATCCAAACCCAGAAAGCTTGGTAAGAGATCGGGCGTTGTTCACACAATCTAATATGATTTGGGTATATGGATACTAGGAAGGACCTTATCTTTTACCAGTTTTTCTAGTGCCCAGGATCTTCGCTTTGGAATTCATGAGACAAAGAATTATCTCAGAGACTGAAAATTTTCTAAAAGCACACAAGGCTTCTAATCTGAAATTTCCTTTCGTGGTAGGTCCCTTCGTAGTGAAGAGTAAGTCCTATTTTCCCCATATTAAATCCAAGCTTAGTGAATTTGGTTTCACACAGTTGCAAGGGAGAAGATATGATCCCCATCATATCATATCAAAGAGAAGATTGGCCAGTACACAAGGTCCCTATGAACATGAACATGTTGAAGGATTTGATGAGTTGACCAATCTAGAGATCTGTGCAGAAATGGAGATCACCCTACAACAAGATCAAACAAAAAAAACAGAAACAACTCCTCAACCGAGCCCATCACATAAACCTTCCCCTAAGTTGGTTATCAAAGCTCTTAAAATGAGCATTTACAATAAGAGGAGTAGTTCAGAAGCACTAGATGCCAGTAGCCAGCAAGACACTCTCAAAAGGATGAAAATCACATCATCATCTCAAGTGGTTGACCTAGAAGAAGAAGATATCAAAGGGAAAACATGCATGGAAATGGTAGAGGCTACAACCAAGAACGAAGAAACGAGTACAGAAAGAAGGCCACAAAATGAAATCAGTACAAAGATCTTCAGCAACAGGAAATACATATTTGACCAGACACTTGGGGCAGTGTATTAGTGTAAGGGAGATTTAATGAATCAATATGCTATGAAAGGAAGTATGGAAAATAGTGAAATAAGAGATCTTTTACCTGAAGTAGAAAGGACTTCTTAGCATAAGGCTTCCTTACTCTCAGTCAGGGATGTGGAGAAAAAGACATTTAACATTGTAGTGGTTGATGATGATAAGGTCTCTGAGATCAAAATGCACTATGAAAACATTGTTTCCCCTGACAAGGTAAAATTTTATAGGAATTTCAGTGACATGTTATATCCTGATTATCTGAGATTGGAATTAAAAGTTTCAAGGTTAACAACATATGCATCAAAACTAGATGGACAACTGAAATAGGAAAAAGTGTCCAACAAATCCTGGATGACACAGGTGAAAAAACTAGAGTCTGAAGGTCCCCAGAGGTTGAAATCTTCTTTGGATGAAAAGGAAAAGATGATGCAAAGTCTAAAGAAAAAGATGAATATGTCGCCTACAGATCACCCACAGATAGCAGAATTGACTACTTTGGAACAGGAGAAAGAGATATTCAGACAAGAGGCACTCGATTACAAGGCTAAACTGCTGCAATTGGAGAAAGAGAAAGAGCATTGATCACTAGCGCAGGCAGAAACATTGGACATGGCAGTCTTTACACCTACAAATACAAAGGCTGGATCAAGCACCGAGGGGTTAGTCCAAGCTATGTCCCAGGTAAGATTAAAAACAGGTGAGATCAATAATCTCAAAGAGAACATGGAAAAGTTGAAGCGGGAGATGAAAGTAAAGGATGAAAAGATAGATCAACTCCATAGAGAAAATCAAGATTTACAGGAGAGAGTGAACAAGCTTAAAACTAGGTTAAAGGGCAATATGTTATTGCAGGGAGCCAAACATGTAATTTGGGATGTTATTTCTACAGAGGTTGTTAAATTCAAGGTTTATCTGAATTTTATCGACGACAAAGATAACATGGTTTTTATTGATCGGAACAAATGCGCTATTGTAAATGAAATATTAGCAAAGAAGCCCTCGGAGTGGGCCCAAAATGATATTGATTTACTAAATGCTATACCAACTGTTGAACTTCAAACCATTGGTGTGAAAAAAAGGATCGTGTTGATCATTTAGGCTAGGAGGATCATTGCTAAGCACAACTTACTCGGATCATTCTGGAACAAAGCTATGCAGATGGAATCCAGCATACAGGAGTTTAAAGACACTTTTGAAGATTTGTTCGTTAAAGTCTTTCCATCATTTTGGAATGGTAAAGGCTCGTTATACAATCAAGAATACTATCACTCTCTCCTCATGAAATGAAGAATGGACAATTCTAAGTTTGAGGATATGGAAGAAAGTCTGTAAGGTCCAAGTCTGGTAGAGTATTTGGCTACAGATTTCAAAATTTTAAACAAGTTTAAAACAGTGAAGGTCAGCTTGCCAGCCATGTCCTATGCTACATGCATTGACTTGGAAATTCTGATTAAATAGATGATGGATTACAGAATCCCCTCTGATACACAATGGAAATAAATTGTGTGGTTGGGTAAGACAAATTGCAACGTGCTCGGAACCAACAGATGATCTCTAGGTGTCACCAATTTTGCAGATCCGACAGGAGGTCAGAGCGAGACATATGGCATAGAAGAAGTCGAACAGCCAGATAAATTGTTCATGATTTTGAAACGTTTTCTTTTTTCTAATTATTGTAAATCATTTTGTATGCTGAAACTGTCAGTTGAAACTGTTACAGAAGCCTAAACGTTTTGGTTTGAATTGTTTTTTATTAAATTGTATAAGTACTAAGAGACTTGAATTAATTGATGTGGGAAAAAGTGAAGAGCACCTTTTGGTTGTATCAAACTCTATTTGTAAATTTTTTGAATCTAAATTGAATATAAATGCAGAAGATTTTGAAGTCTCTATGAAAAGATTCTAATGGGTGGTGATATGAGATTTGATTCCCTTCATCGTATGTATTTCCTGTAACCTGTCATTTCATTTACATTTTCTTCTGTTTAAATTGGAGAGTTTAAAGGCATAGAATTGGTCTTGTGACACTCTTGGCTTAAGAAATTTAAACTATGTGATTGTGTTCTTAATTTATTCAGAATTCATTTCAGTAATGCTCTGATGCAGTTATTTGTTTTCTTTATCTTTCTACACACCTTTTTATTTCAAGGATAACTTAGATTCATGGCCTTATTTAGCCTTTGTCCTCTAGAGAGTTAAATCAGTCGATGCATTGTTTTTGTTCACTTTCAGAATTTTGGCTCCATAGCCCATAGTGTTCCCCCCTTCTTTGCCAGCAACTTTATTAAAAATCCCCAAAACAAGCCAAATCTAGCCACTGATTTCCATACATATATCAAGTGACATGAGAGAGCCCTCTTTGAGTTGAGCAGGATAGTGCTTCATCTCTAAAGCTGGTTGAAATAGTTACCTATGTCGTTTGTTTATTCAGCCAGACAGAATTTACAGAGTGTTAACAAACTAGATTTCCGAAGAGAATCTGGACCATTCATCCATAATGGCACGCGGTGACAGATCATTCACTTCATATATTTTCCTCTGGGAGATTTTTCACGTTTCACATTCAAAACACATGAAGCCCGAAAGTCCGAAGTGAATCTGGACCATTGATCCCAAGTCAACGAGAACCGTCGATCATCACAGTAGGTAAATGTCACCCAGATATCGAATCGTAATCATATCAATGACTATAGTTCATTACGGGGACACAAACTGCTCAAGCATTAATTTTTATGAGTGGTCCCACAATTTAAACCATGGTTTTGTTGGAAGGGTGTGTGGAAGCCTGTGGGGGGTTGTGGACCCAAAGGCGGTCTGGATCCAAACCACCCTCAATAACTCCCGCAATCATGTTCATGAATGATTTGAGATCACCATGTCACCTCACACATCATCTCCCCTCATCCCACTCACTAATCTCGCTCCTCTCACCACCCGACACTTGTCCTTCCTTAAACCCCACGTTGATCTCCATCAGTAGTGGCCCACCTCTCCAGATCAATGGTCCTTGTCGCAGCTCGGACCCCCCCGACCATTCTACCTTTAACGTTGGGGGGGGTCTGAGCAAGTGGTTTTCCCACCGTGAGACCTACCTAACACAGTGCCTCCTCAAGAACTTAGACCCCCCCATCTCTAATCCACTTACTGCCTGCACCCCGCTCTGAGTTCCTCCTAGGTTGTTTCTCAATACCGCCCCCTATTTCCTTTCTCCACCTATTCTCCACTCACTTCCCAACCTATCTACTCTCCCTCTCCCTACGCGCCACTTATATCCCTCACTACACATCATCTACCCTCACGTCCATTCATCTCGTCTCTCGATTGGATGCTCGCCTTCACGTCTCCCCTCATGTATGACGGGCAAACAATTCTAGCGAAACCATTTCACAGGTACAAATGGTAGCTAACGAGGTCAGTACAGAGTCGATTGGCTTCCGAAATCTCAGAAATAGACAGGGAGCTAAGTCTCAGTCACAGGTCAACACAGATTAGTGCCAGAAACACTTCAACAAGATCTACTCATGTAGTTGGTTATCTCTAGTGGCCTCCAACATCTCGTAGACATGTCATCGTTCAACATAGAGCTCTTCTCTGTCACTCCGAGGCCTATTTTTGGCCCCTTAGTTCCTCGATCACATGCATCAGTTCTGTCATAGAGACAATAATAGTTTTATTTGATTTAGTCTATCATTTTCTTAGATTAGATGCAAGAGTGGTCTTTTGTGTGTGATAAGAACCACTCTTGCTAATTAAGTCCAGTTTCTTAGTGAATTTAATTATTTGATTTACGAAAAATTCCCTAAATTTAGGTCTCAGTCCCCTTAGGACAAGAACCTCTGCCACTGTTTTAAATAGTTAGTTTTTGGATATTGTAAAGGTTGAATTTTTTGAGGCAGGAATAGAAATACAACAGATTAGTTGGACCCGTTTTATGCATGGATTAAATCTCTATACCTGGTGAATGTATTCTTGATGATAGTGTTTCATTCAACTCTTCACGTGTTTTCATTCTTATCTTGAATACAAGTTTTTATTTGTGCAACGTACATTTAATTTCCTTTCAGTTATTGTATGACTTACTTTTACTGATATGCAACCTGTCAAACAACTAATACTTTGGTGAAGATTGTTTTCTGCAACCTGTGGGAATTANTGAGTAGTCTGTTGTTTCTCTTTGTTTTCTATTATTTCATTGATCTGTCATTCGTGTGCCATCAACCAAGGAGGGATCTCATCCATATTGTTCTGCCAAACCAACCTTGCCTTTGTCTTGATAGAATAACCCTCTGACCAACCAACAAAATTTAAAATAATCAATCATTATAAATTGATATGTGGCCTAGCTTTTCCCTTTAGCGGTCAGGTGTAGACTTTAGGACTAACACTAATAAAGAACAACCTCTAGAGAAAGTAAGTACCATAAATACTTTTCTGCAATCCTATGTTAAGTTATTGAATGACCCATCATTTTTTAAGGTCTTACAAGATATGATAGAGAGGTGTAATACATAGGTGGAAGGGAAGTTATAACATAAATCAATCAATCATCTCCATACAAGAAGAAGGGAAAGCAGAGAATTCACACTGAATGACAACATTGGGGATTTCAATATGGGTGATTTTATACTGGATTTAAGCTCTGAAGTAAATGTCTTACCTAATAATACATGGTAGTGTATGGGGGAACCTAACTTAGGATATTCACCTGGCCAGTTGAAACTAGAAAATAAACATAGGGTGTTACCTATTGGTAGTCTTAAAGGTGTGATAGTAGATTTGGATGGAGTACGTACCATGGTAGGTTTTGAAGTGACAAAGATAGTGGATGACACGACACCTTACCCGACATTACTTGGACTGGATTGGTAATTTGATAACAAGGATATAATCAACCTAAAGACAAGAAAAATGACTTTTGAATCAGGATAATATAGAGTCATTTCACCACTAGATCCTTCAGAAGGAAAAATGTTTGTATAGGCCACTTGTTTGGATCTCGAGGAAATAAACCAGTCTTACAGAACCACCATGCGACAAGATGATTATGTTGACCCAAATATAGATGGGGTACTTAGTTGGAGAAGAATTACATCATGTACTTCTGACTTAGACACAAGTTTGGAGAATCAACAACAACGGTTACATGAAGTTTCCACAAGAAGGTGTGCAAGAATAGATTGCACAGTAGGATGGGTTGGTACAGAGATAAGAGAACCTCCAAGATTTCATGGGATAAATGAATTAGAGGAATTTTTAAAAAAATATGAAGATCAAGTGTTATAAAATCAGATGCTCTTATCCCTTTATATTTCACTCAAGGAAACACCTGCAAGATGCTGGTGTGCGCAAAAAGAAACAATTCAGTACTAGTATCAGTGAAAATGACTACTACACATTAGATTTGGCATAGAATAAAGAAGCAATAAAATGTAGAGGTATGATGGAAAAGGAACACTAGTAGAACACTTGGAGAAGTGAAATAGACAATGGAGGATGACACTACCATAGGAATGGCCTCATCACTTTATCCATACATAGGGCGGAACCCTAGGGAACAGGTATATAGATTAGGATATGCACAGAGGAACTACATAATGGACATGATTAAAGAAGAATTTTGTTGTAACTTTCTCATTTGAACATGAGAACCCCAACATTGATTCAACGTTGAAGATGATCTGGGGAATGATATTTATTGTTGAACAAGAGGTTGAAATCATGACATAATATCAACAACAGAACAAACGGACAGTCAAAGAGTTACTTTCATGATATCATGTGGAAGAAGAAGCACTAGATGAAGATGATCTGTGCAAAATTCAGATCACAGAGATTGAAGGAGAAGGAGAGGTGGGAGGTCCATCTCTGGAGTCAAAATTATTTTCTTCACCAATCAAAGTTAATAAAGTCAACATTGGGATGAATGAAAATCCTAAAATGGCAAGTATTGGAGACTACTGGGATGAGCAAACAATAGAAAGAATAACAGAGTTACTGCGCGAATACAATGACCTATTTCCAACAACCTTTACAGATATGAAAGGCATAGCAGGGGAACTAGGTGAGATGAAAATATGCCTCAAACCTTAGGCTAGACCTCTCAGGCAAAGATCTTAAAGACTGAATCTAGTGTCTAAGCAGAAAGTAAAAGAAAAAATTGATCGAATGTTGGAAGATGTCATTATAGAAACAGTTGAGGAATCTGAATGGAACAATCCTATGGTATTCCAAGAAAAGAATAAAGGGGGGATAAGTATTTGTGTAGATATGAGAAAAATTAATGATTATTTCTTACATGACCCTTTCCCTACCCCTTTTATAGATGAGGTTTTGAGAGAATGTGGGAGGCCAGGAAGCATATTCGTTCACAGATGGCTTCTCAGGTCACCATCAGATCAAAATAGCTCTAGAGGACAGGTATAAGACTACTTTTTCTACAGAATGAGGATCCTACCAATATACAGTCATGCCATTTTTTCAAGAGTAGTCATAGCTTCTTTTAAGGAATTCATGCATAAATTTCTAAAAGTATATCTGGATGACTGGACTATATATAGTCTTTTAAAGGACCATGTAGAAGTGTTAAGACTAATGTTGGAAAGATGCAGACAATGTCAGATATCATTAAATATCAAGAAATCATTTTTTGGTAAACCTTTTGGAATAGTGTAGATACATGTAGTGTGTAAACAAGGTTTACTAGTGGACCCTGCTAAGATTGATGTCATTGTGAATTTACTACCACCAAAGTTAGTGCACCAATTAAGAGAAACACTAGGACATACATGATATTACCAGAAATTTATAAAAGGGTATGCACAGATTACTTCACCAATCTAAAAATTGTTAAAGAAGGACACCATATTTCAGTGGAACAAGGATTATCAACAAGGATTGGACACTTTAAAGGAAAATATGGTAACAACACCTATACTAGTATTTCAATATTGGGAAAATAAATTCCATGTGTATGTAGATGCATCAGCTATAACACTTGGAGAAATTTTGGCAGAGCCAGGATAAGACAAATTAGACCATACTATAGCCTTTGTAAGCAGAAAGTTGTCAGAATCAGGGCAGAATTATAACACCACAGAAAGAGAAGGCATGTCCATGGTATATGAACTTTAGAAATCCAAGCACTATTTACTGGGTAAACACTTTAAAATTTTCATAGACCATTCATCCCTAAAGTATCTATTCAACTAGCCAGTGTTGGAGGGGAGGATCTGTAGATGGCTATTATTATTCCAAGAATTTGATTTCGAAGTGATAGTCAAACTAGGGAAGATAAATGCATGACCGAATCACCTGTCAAGGGTAACTAATGGAGAAGATCCTACTAACTTCAAAGAAAACTTCCTTGATGAAAAATTATTCTCAGTACAGGTTGTTGATGTATACTTCATTGATATTATTGAATACTTAAGTACATGGGTTGTGCCATGGGATTTTATCACTACACAGAAGAAAAATATGGTAGTCATAGTTGTAGACTATCATCTCATTGTAGTACATTTATACAAGATGGGCGCAGATAGAATTTTGAGAAGGTGTGTATTGGATCAAACATGAACGACCCATAATTTTAGTAGAATATCATGAAGGTATAGTTGGAAGACACTATGCAGGAAAAGATACCGCACAAAAGGTATTGCATGCAGGATATGGTGGTTGATAGTCCATATATATGACAAGGAATATTTCGAGCAATGCGATGTCTGTCAGAGGGTTGGAAAACCCAACATAAGGGATGAGATGCCTCTAAGAGAATAAGTGACCCTACAGGTCTTTGAAAAATTGGAAATAGACTTTTTTGGACCTATTAATCCACCAACAAAAAGGTCAAGATCTAGATATATCATTACTGCCACTGAATACTTAACAATATGGGAAGAAGCAACACCAGTCAAGGACTATAGCGCAAAGAAAAAAACACACTTCATATTTGAGCAAGTGATCACGAAATTCGGATGTCCCAACACCAAGGAACTAATTTTATTAATAATACCATCAAGGCTATGACTGAGGAGTTTGAAGTCTATCACCAAAAGAGTACACCATATCATCCTCAAGCAAATGTAATGGTAGAAGCTTTCAATAAGATTTTGTAAAATGATTTTACTAAGATATGAAATGTCAACAGAGATGATTGGGACTTGAAAATACCAGCATTACTATGGGAATATAGGACCACATGCAAGAATTTGAAAGGATGGACACCATTCAGATTGGTGTATGGGTAGGAAGCAGTGGTGCCATTAGAATTTTTAGTACCCAGTCTACGTGTAGCAGCAATTACCAACATGAAAGAAATAGGAGAAGTACAAGAGAGGTTAAGTCAAATAATGGAAATGGAAGAGGACATGATTCTGGTAGGATTTCACCAAGAAGTACAGAAATTAAGAGACAAATCCTTACATGATAGACATATTAAAAAGAATAGTTTTAAGCAGGGAGACCTAGTTCTTCTCTATGACAACAAATTTTTCCAACACCCTAGTAAGTTTACAATGCATTGGATAGGGACATATGAAGTAAAGAGTGTCACATATGGGGGATCTGTACAACTAAAATACTTGGGAGGAACAAAACTAAAGGGAATGATCAACGATAGTTGACTAAAACTGTACATGGGTAGTCGACCTACTAATTCTTAAATGTTACAAAGTAGTAATAAATTCATGTATATAGTGTACTGTAGTAGATATTAGGAAAGAAAACTCATAAAAAGGAAGACAAAAGTAGAAAAAGGAGAAAAAAATAGCAAAAGAAAGAAAATAAAAAATACTGGGAAATATCGTGCAAAATAGATAATGGAATCAGTGCGACAAAAAGAAAAAGTCACTGTGTGCAACATATGGTTGACAAAAATAACACAATGCACCAAGGTAAAATTTACAACAAGAAACATATGACGCTTCGAAAAATTGCAGTGCACCAAAAAATGGGCCAACGGTCGGAAAAGCAAAAACGATGGTCGGGGTAAAAAGGTGTGAATTGGGAATTTATGAAACTGAACGAAGCATGCTCGAAAATATTTAGCGCATTAATGACCATAATATAAGTTCCTTTGAGAAGATTTAGGGAACTTATGACACCCCATATATAATGAAAACGTGGGCCAAACGAGACATATCATGCATTTACAAACCCACGAAGCTAAGGAGCATGAAGGCAGGAGGATAATAGGTGAGTTCAGAGATTGTAGAAAAAAAAGTTCAATCAAGGAAGGAATACCCACGATGGCACCTCCAAAGGTTGGCGCACCTAGCCAAACAACATGGAAAACACGCAGTAGCCACATGTCACGACAGGAAACCGTAGAGGCAGAATATGAGTTTACATAGATAGAGGGAATCGCTGATGTCAATGCAATTCCTTCACCTCAGACAAAACCAGTGAATGCCACACTGGTAGAGGAATAAGGGCAGGCCCTGACAATGTCCAGGATGGACATCGATTCACATGAAAATATGTAGGGCCATGACCCATTAGCAACATGAAACCCACACAAAAAATGGTTGTGACAAAAAACCTTAGTCTTTTTTTCTCCTTCTATTCTCCTCGTGTTTCTTCTTCTCATTCATCTTTTATTCTTTCCAAATAAGTTGAAGTAGTTCAACTATTTTCTTTAGTTAAGTTGATTTAACTTAACTAATTAGTTAGGAGAAATAAATAATAATGATGTAGTTAAGGGTCTTAATTAATAATAACTAGGTAGGTGAGACCCCTTGTGACTCCCGTCATTTTTTCCTTACAAATCATAAAATATAACACAAAAAGGATAATCATTTTGACCATATTCCACCCTTGTAGCTCCCTTAAATATTTTTCAAACTGGATATTTAAATATCAGAAATAATTTATATCATATCCATATATATATGTGTGTGTGTGTGTGTGTGTGTGTGTGTGTGTGTGTGTGTGTGTCCACATTATCCACAAAATATCAAAACAAATCTTGCTGTCCAAAAATATTGAAACCCACTAAGCACTGTCTTCATCAACTGAACTCGTAAAAAACATAATCTAAAAACCATGTTTTCCACTTTGAGAGGCAATTTTCCTTTTTTCACTGTTGTTTCCCTTAGACTTCTCGGAATTAGCTCGTGGTTGATTATACCCTTGGGGTTGTATCTCGTTGATCACGTGAGAACAATCATCCTTAAAATGCATGCGGGAAGACATAGATTTTGAGGAATCATAGGAGGGAGTAGAAGGGGAGGTAGCTTCTTTTCCTTTATCTTACACATCTTGGGGAATATCAGTTTTTAGTCTCTTACTAGCATGTGAAGATTGAACTGGTGAAACAACACAGGAAATTTGGACATTGGGATTGGCAGGTGGTGGCAAAGGAAATGACATAGTGGGCCAACCATGATGGTGAGAGACATGCTAGTTTACGATCTCTTTCCATCTATCATTTGCAGGGACTTCTGGCTTCAAATAAACATGTGGAGGAATGAGAATTCCAGAGATATTTCGAGGATGATGGAAAGAGGGTCTTTTTGGTTGAGGGTGCATTATTCCATGGACAATCCAATTAAATAACCCATCTTGGAACAACTGGTTCAATTCTTGAGGATCAACAACAAAATGGATAGAAAATCTAGGCCTCATATGGCCTCGGTTCCCATTTCCCTTGACTCTGTTATTTTGGCCATTGTTGCCCCTACTGAAAAAGCTCATCCTTTAGCAACAGTTCGTCAGTAATGAAGCTCTCAATAGACCATACATGACACTATGCTTACATGAATAAAAAATTGACTAAAAATGTGACACAAGATACATGCAAATCCATCCATAACAAATCATTGATTAATTGCCAGGTGAACATGGGGTGATAGGGTTCATGGGGAATATGGAGGGAGTTTACTTAGCGAAAAGTGGTATAATGATAGGGGATCAAAATACGAATACTGTTAAGAAATTAACCAACAATTTAACTGTGTATAAAAATATCAGTCACCAACCCTTGTTATGTTATCCCTTTATCTCTTCTCCACAGACTTTTCCTTTTAAATTTATTTCACAGAACAAGGGTACAATAAGTGAAATCAGGACTAGGAGGGGAATGTAATTAGCGAAAAATGATAGAATTATAGGGAATCAATATGGATATGGTTCAATTGAAAATAAATCACAACATGCTATCTTAAATGTAATCAAAACATATCTTTGTCCATACCTTCAAAGTTTAACAATTTTCCTTTTCTAAAACAATAATCCAAACTGGTATTTTCTTTGACAAGTTTGCTTGCTGCTTTCCAAATTATTTTACACAATAATCTATATGACCAGAATTATTTAATCATAGTAGCCATTGTATTCACATTATCATTATATGACAGTCATAAAGAACAACATTGTAATGTCTATAAGAAACCACAATAACCTTTGAGCCACGACCATAACATTAACTCCAATACTTGTCCTTTAAAACCAATAGGAGCATGCACAATGTTTACAATCAAATCATATCCATCATTTATTTAACCATTGTTCAAAGAAATGAATCTATATGTTATCACTCTTATTCATGCCTCAAACATTTTGAAACACAGGTGTCCCTTTTATACAATCAACATAATGATTGAACCAAAAATAACATTCAATACTTTGATCACATGATTCAAATAACTAGGTGGGTACAGATCTCTTCCAGAATTACCAAACAAAGGAATCAACAAAATCGTGCCTAAGTAGCTGGGCAATCCTAGTTCTCCCATCAACTTCAAACTTGAGTAAATATGATTTCAAAGTAATATTCAGGGTTTAAGAAAACAAGTGGAAGAGATAACAGACGGTTTGACCAGAGAGCTTGGCATTTGAATGGCATAGACAACTCATTCTGTAGGTTCCTTATCATAATTTACTACAGAACAATAACATGCAATATTTCTCTCGGCTTTAAGGGTTTCAAATCAATAGACTACAACTTCCAACCAAAAACAAATGAAACCAACCCCTTTTAACAACACTACAAAATGAGCAACCAAGTATAAACCCATGCCCGACCAAAAATCATGCATAATGCTTTCATCAACTTTTGGATGGCATTGTCTTCATACTGTGTAATTTTTACGAGGCAATGATGTCGATGAGGGAATATCAAGAAAGATAATTTCTCAAGGTTTTTCCAAGAAAAGGAACAAAATACTCCAATCTTCCATCATAAAAAAACACAGAGTTGAACATGGCATGTGCATACTTAATCACCGAGACCAGTAATGTCAAGATATAGGTAGGGCATTCACAAAGCCTAGAGTTTAGGAAGACTATGATAACCAGCTTCTATAGAGAAGCCAGACTTGAAAACCAAGCCACAACCAAGTAGGCTCCATTGCAATATTTATTCAACAATTCCATGCGAAGGATTACACACAGCAAGAACACCACGACTATTTTTTTTTAAATGCCAATAGTCCAAAGAAACCACCATAAGAAAACAAGGATGCAACCACATTTAATTAGTTCAAAACATCATAACATATTGAGAATCACACAGACAATGAGAAACTAGAGCCAAATTTTGATTCAAAGGATAGATTAACTCTCATGGATGGAAAAGTAAGAAAACCCATACCTGGAATAGTCCGCACGAGGAAAAAAACAGGACTGTATACTTCCTCCGCAACTGAGCAAGGCGGAGCACAAAAAACTATCAAAGACAAAACAATGCAATAATGACTAGGGTGACGGGCTCGAGGGGAGTTTTAGTGACATTCAGTAAATGCATGTTTCTTCTCCCTTCAGACTTTGTTGAATTTTTAGTACGAGCCAATCCCACTAGACAAGTCACCATAGCAATACACTATTAATCAACCAAATATCCATTTTCCATATCACTTTTGCAAAGTGCGCCACCCCTTGCCAATATTAAACTTCTTCAAATGACAACTTTCTAGGAACACAACCCAATATGAAACTTAAACAATGTGTAACCACAGTAGCAAGGGTCAAGATAACCCAGACTATTTCCATGAATAATACAATATCAAAACAAAAACTGGAGTATAATTCTTTCATACATAAGGAAACATTATCATATTTTATGAGAGATCATCAAAGCCATTTAGTGCCATGTTTTTTATCATCCAACCAACACATATTACCATAACATTTTAAACCACAACCTGAAGAAAAATGAATTGTAGAGAACCATGTTGCTACCATCACATAGACATGAAAAATATAAGTGTTTCTTATCCACCATATTCCAATGAGTATAACAGGGGGGTCCCACCTACTAGTATATTATTAATATAAATAAATAACAAGGCTTGACAGTCATTTGCGAGCATAGCATTCATCATTGCATTTTTAAGAGTCAACAAACTGGCGACTCCACGACGAAATATGTTTCCAACAGATTAAGAACTCAGAATGTTCGGTTTTCAAGCCAAGTGAACCATAGATCAAAGAATTATTTACCAGAATGATTATGTAACTGGGGGAGTGAGGTGGTTTAAGGTAAAAAATGATCTGGGAATTTGGGAATAGCTCATGGAAAGTGTTACGTATGAGGGGTTTATTCCTGTATACATAACTTTAAAGTGGTCATAGTGAAAGCGTTTATTTTTTAAAGGATAAAAAAATTTGGTGTGCTCTTTTTGAATCTCAGGGTGGAGGGAAGAAAGGGAAAGCAGAAATTAGGGATGAAAATCCAATTATCTATCTAACAACAGTACTGGAAGAAGAGAGAAATTTCAGTGATCTCGACAAGGGGGACATCATAACAATTGTGAAACTTGATTGTTATTGATTAACAATACTTATAGAATAGCATCATTGTGGCAAAACTGATCCAAAGTTTATTTCTGAAAAGAAAAAGAAATCAATAAAAGAAAAACAACAGAAAATGAAAAACAACAAAGCAAAATCAAAACAATGGAACATAAAATTATAATACAGTACTGACCTACATGCAACATTTAACCTTCAAATTGGTTCCACATAGTGTTTCAAGTGGGAACCTTTGGTACTATAGGAAAATAATCACTCTTCCAAGTCCTTTAGAAGATAATAATTTGTGCCCAGGACACAAGGGATTTTAAAAGGACCCAACCATAATTTTTGAAACTTCAAATGTATTCCTCTGTTAGCATGGGCTGAATCCCAAAGAAAGAATTTCTCATTTACTTTAAATCTGACAGCTTTTGCACTTTTATTGAAATATTTCTTTACAGTTTGATGTATTCTCTTTATGTTCTCCAAGGAAAACATCCTTTGTTTCTATAAAGCTAACAATGCATTTATCCTTTGAGAGACATTAGAAGAATTTAATTCCTCGATCTGTAGCATCAGTCATAGATAAAAAAGTTCCATCTCGGTAGGAAAAGTAACTTCTTGGCCATAAACAAGATGAAAGGGAGTGCAACCTATGCTTACCTTGGTAGTAGTGTGATTTTCCCAAACGGCGTAAGTGAGGAGGGTGTTCCCTTGATGAGTCTTATCTTCAATGAGCTTCTTGATGATCCTAACCAGATTTTTATTGGTAGACTCAGCTCGCCCATTTCCTTGAGGGTAATAAGATGATGAGGTGAAGTTTTTGACTCCCAGATTAGCTAGAAAATGAGTCAAATTAGCATAAATGACAGTGGGACCATTGTTTGTAATAATTTCTAAAGGAATGCCAAATCTGGAGAAAATATTAGTTTCAAGGAAAGAAATAACTTGTTCATCCTGTGAATGTTTAAGTGGGACAACTTCGGTCCATTTACTGAAATTATATGCGTCTGTAAGATAAAAACCTGCCCTACTGAAGATGGAGGATTAATAGGACCGATAAATTCCAGACCCCATTTTGAAAAATGAAAATTAGGGAGGACAGGTTTCAAAGGCATGGCATAAATTCATTCTTTCCTAGTGAATTTTTGGCACTTGTCACAAGATCTTGAAAATTTATAAGAATCTTGAAAAATTGAAGGCCAATAATACCCTTTTCTGATGATTTTAAAAGTAGTAGTTTTAGCAAAAATGTGGCCACCCACGTGAATAGCAGGATCTAAAGATCCATGGGTTTATTGTAACATTTTATGTGCTTCCTCATGATTCACACAT
>JASDQU010790034.1:83889-97126 GCA_032191745.1 Picea mariana | reverse complement strand
ATAGGAAGGGTTTGACTATCAATGTAAAATAGGGTTAAAAGAGGGTTATCTTGTTTGTCAATTTCTTCACTTGCTTTAGCATGTTGAGCCAAGTGAAGGGCTAAGTCTCATCCCTTAATTGTTTTTGAAGTCATGATGGTTAAATCATGCTCATGGATCTTGGAAATCCAATGTGCAAGATTTTTTGAAATATAAGTCTATGAAAGAAAAAACTTGATAGCAGGAAAAGAGACTTTTACCATTGTGTGCTTTCCTAGGATCAAGTGGCAAAATTTATCCACAGCTTTAACAAGAGAGAAAGAATGTTTTTCGATATAAGAATACTTGAATTCATCATCTGATAAGATTTGACTCATGTAAGCTACTAGTTTTTTGTTATTCTGGTCATCACATTGTACGAGAATAGAAGAAACTGCTTCCTTTGTGGCATTAGTGTATATAACAAAATCTTTCTCAAAGTCTAGCTTCGCCAAAACTGGTGTGGAACTGATTGCCTTCTTAATCCTTAGGAAATCATTCTCGGCATATTTAGTCTAAGAAAAGGAGCGATCTTTCTTGAGAATATTTTGAATTGGTTTGACTATTAAATAAAAATCAGGAACAAATCTACGGACAAAGTTGATAATGCCCATAAAGGATTGAACCTCCTTTTTGGAAGTGGGGGTAGGAAGGTTCAAAATAGAAATGACCCTTCCGGGATCTATGCTTATTCCTGAATCAAAAACAATATGTTCAAGGAGCTCTCCCTTGGTAATGCCGAAGATAGACTTAAAAGGATTTAAAGAAATGTTGAACTTTCTGCATCACATGAGAACTTTTATAATATGACCAAAATGATCCAATCAGTTTTTTGAATATACAGTCAAATCATCAAGATAAACCTGAATAATCCTACCGATCATATCGTCAAAATCTATCTGCATAGCTCGTTGGAAAGTGGCACCTACATTAAATAAGCCAAAAGGCATGAATTCATAAGAAAATGTGCCCCAACTTGTAGTGAAAGTGGTTTTGTATTTATCAATCCTTTTTACCTTGATCTGATTGTAACCATAAAAACCACCAAGTAAGGACATCATTTGTGACATTGCAACTTGCTGCAAAATTATTTCCATATTAGGGAGAGGAAAATGGTATTTTACGCTTTCTCTATTCAATGCACAGAAAGAAACGAACATTCATATTTGACTAGTTGTTTTCCAAATAGGAACCAAATTGGAAACCCACTTAGAATACTTAATAGAAAAAATTATCTCAACTTTCAAGAGTTTTTCCAACTCCTTCCTAATAGTAGCTTCAAGTGCAAGGTTAATGGGTCTTTGTTTTTTCCTAAATATTTTTATACCTTCCTTGATAGGAATGGCATGTTGTATAAGAGAAGAATCAAAACCATGAATATCCTCATATGACCAAGCAAAAACATCTTGAAATTCATGAAGGAACTCATTGAATTTCAACTTTTCTTCATCAGTACATTAGGCACCTATCTTAACGTTCTTTGGGGAATCAGGTGT
Source organism: Picea mariana (assembly GCA_032191745.1). Taxonomy (NCBI): domain Eukaryota; kingdom Viridiplantae; phylum Streptophyta; class Pinopsida; order Pinales; family Pinaceae; genus Picea; species Picea mariana. Next base: position 95,612 of record JASDQU010790034.1, on the reverse strand, counting down.
TCCAATGTTCAAGGAAATGGTTTCACGCACTTTCCTTTTTGACTCCTCTTCCTTATGCATTTGTTTTTTCTCCTACATCACTCGATGAAAATGAACTTTCTAGAGGAGTCAAGCCTTTCATAATTTTGTTGTTTTCCATGGATATAATCTCCTTGGGATTATATTGTTCATTTTGTATGAAAGCGCAGATGCCTTCATCACTAGGGAAGACCTACCATCACTCTACACTGTAAGGAATATGAGAATGATATAAATACTCAAAAGTACAATCAGGTCTTTGTGGAAGAAGTTGTCGAGTAGGAGAGTCTACAAAAACAACTAACCTGTCATCCATTGAATTAAGTTCCCTTTTAACATGAGTGATGTTAAATGATAATAAGTTCGAGATAAGAATCCAAACAGCTTGGGTGTATCATTTCATCAACTTATTGATAGGAGAATATATTTTACGTACAAGGTTCACAACAAGTTCAGAGTCCCCAAAAATTGTAAGGTGACCACAACCTAAATTATAGGAATTTTCAATGCCTAGCAATAATGCTTCAAACTTGGTGAGGTTGTTCGTGCAAGCAAATTCTAACCTATAGGAAAAGTTGTAAAGTTTACCTACACGTGAGTATAATATAATGTGAGATCCATTACCTTCGTTGGAGCTTGAGCCATCGAAATTCATGTGCCACATATCATCCTCTAGATCAATTTGTTCCACGGTAGTGTCATCCTCATCCACAAAGATGGAGTACACTCCTAAATCCTCCTCAACATATTTTACATTAGGCTGTGGAATTCTCTCTATATACGGTGAGATTCTTCCTTCTATTATAAGGACTATGATATTATTTCCATTCCGAAGAACAGATAATTGTGTCCCATCAAGTGAAAGATAACCACCTGTCAAGGCTTGCCAGTCTCTTCCTAAGATGATAGAATAGTTACTTACTTGCATATCAATTACCTCGATGTCAAGGGTTGTCCTTATTTTAGGATGTGCACAGAGAACCAAAGTCGTTCCTTTGATTTCACCTATATTCAACTATTTCATACTATTATATGAGAGCATGCTTCTATAATTTTCATTAGTACATGATAATCCTAGATCTTCCATAATAATGTTTGACATTATGCTTGGGCCTGAACCGCCGTCAATTAGGCAACAATGGGCTATTTTATCCATAGTTTTTACAGAAATGAAAAATTGAGGGTTTTTTACAGGGTGTCTAAAATTATTTACACCTACTTTATTTACAATATAATCCTCTTATTTTGCCTCTTCAGAAAGATTGGCTATGGTGGAAGCTTTTCCTTCCATAAAATTTTTTAGAAGCTTTTGTTGTTCAGAGACATAAACCATGTCCAAAAGAGTAGCATTGGCCTTGATATTAACCAATTGGTTGAGAATGTTATATTTGGAAGATGGAAGAGGGGAGGGAACTCCTTAACTGTCAGGAGTTTTGGTAGCTTTTACAATAGCAGCTAGCGAAGATGAGCTTCGACTAGAAGAAGTACGAGGGGAATCATGTTCTCCTTTTGAAGCATATGATTTATTCCTAGTGTTTATGATCATGACATCTTCCAATTCTGCCCAATATAGAACATCAATGGTGGTTTTAGGTTTTTTTCCAAAGATTTTATCTCTGACACTCTTCTTTACCTCACAAGTACTTTCCTCATGATTTTGCTCGCAAAATTTACACCAACTACGAGACATGATGGCTTTGGGAAGAAAATTATTTTCATTGGTATTCCTAAAAGGTGGCGAGGAGGAATATGATGCCCCAAGAGTAATTGAAGGGAAATTTCCCTTTCACTCGTACGCTATCATCTTATTGTTCATATCATGTACAAATTGTAGGAGGGAAGACATGTTCGTTTGTTTAATCAAATCCCCTTTGGGGAGACCTGTTCTTTCTAGTTGTTATTCATACTCTAGACAAGTATGAAGAGCAGAGATAAGATTGTCAATAGAATTGTTTTCAAGCCTATCCATAAAATAATATTGGTTCTGGGGGCGAATAAGTTTAGGACTTCGATTATACAACTTGGTGAAACGAAGGTTGAAAGACTTAATAGTCTCATTGTCCTTGTACACAATGTTATTATATTCCCGTAATTGTTCGGATGGGCCCTTAGACTGCCCGTAAGTGGATTTGAACCAATAATCTAACTCTTTCCAAGTGGAAAGAATCTTGGGAGGGAGATCAAAGAAATCTATCGATTCTTTCCCTTCGAGGGAGTTAACAAATAAGCGCATGGAAGTATCATTGTCATTAGCTCCTATATTGTGACAGGAATTAGAGAATTCCACTAAGTGTTCATTTGTAGTGACTGTGTTATTTCCTGGAAACCTAGGAAGATGCTCTTTAAATTTTGGTAGTGGACGAGTAGTAGGTGCTAGGTTCAAGGGAGAGGATACATGCCACGGGGTATTAGTAGAATCTTCCTCGAATTGAAAACACCCATACTTCTTTATGACCTTAGGAGGGTTAGTATTTGGTTGGACATGAATATGATGGCTATACAAACTACCAATCACTGATGAGGATGAAGGTTGAGATGATGAGGCACCTCCAATGCCACCAAAGCCACCCATAGATGCCATTTTTTAAATGATGGGTGAAGGTAAGAAAAGTGAACTAGCCGAATCAGAAAAATTTCTCCTTATAGTACCTTGTTGGGTTGACAAAATAGTGTTCCTTCTTCCTATTTTGGCAATAGGAGTGATTTTAGGAGACAATCCTCTTCTTCTCCTAGAGATGCAAGGATTTGAGGACATGAAAAAAAGAAGATTAAAACTTTAAGAAAAAGAGAGCTATTGTTGATTCCTAGGCTGTCTTTTTCTAGCCTCCCAACATTCTCGAATACTTATGTCTTGTTCAATTACTTCCCACGAGCATTAAATATCATCCCAGGTATTACCGGTTTCTAAGATGGTATTGAATAAAGTTAAGGCAATTTTGGTTTGGTATTTAAGACCATGCTCAATATTGGGATGCCTTATAACAGGTACTTTCACGAGGTAAAGAAAACGGTCAAAGAATAAAAAAAACAGAAATATTCAATGACAAGTATGAATATAATCAACCAGAGAGATATGGAAGATCTCCCCAGTATGGTCGCCAAATAAATGTTGAGGGAAAGGTATGAATTACCTTACTCAATCATTTTCAGATCTTTCCTGGATAAGACAAGATAGTCGGGAATGTCACCCGAGGTTTTATAGCCTCAAAAATATTATCTCAATCCGCAAGTATTAATTACAAGGGTTTAGGCTGATTTATTAATGAAAAGAATGTTGCAATATGAAATAAAATTTATATAAATTCATGTAATGTACACAAATTTAATGATGAAGTAAACATGGAGATCAAAAATTGAAAAGTAACTAAGTCACAAATACACATATATGAGACATAATAGCAATCTGATTTTATTTCATTCTGAGAAATCAAAAGTTTTTTTCTCTTTACAAAACCCCTGCGAGGGCATGGACCAAAGTCTGATTTAGAGATCCTCTATCAACACCATACAAAAATACTCTGATAGTAAAGTAAAACTGAAATTAATAATCTAGATCAGCTTGCCACAAACTGTTGCCATTTTGACTTTGCAAGATATCCTTTATCAGCCATGAAACTTAATTCACAAACAGACAAGAATACACAGACTATCAAGGATGGATCAACACCTCTAAAACAAGCGTCTGAAAATTTTGGTTCAATCTTGAACCTTGTTGTCTACAATAAGAACCTGCTATCAAAAAGAGAATTAGGCTTTGAATAAACTCATAAATGAATGAAAATTGAAACTATCTCATGAAACCAAAGAGAAAACCTTAGTCTTGCTTTCTGCTTCTATTCTCCCCTTGTTTCTTCTTCTCATTCAGCTTTTATTTCTTCCAAATAAGTTGTAGTTCAAATACTTTCTTTAGCTAAGTTGGTTTAACTTAACTAATTAGTTAGGAGAAATAAATAATAATAATATAGTTAAGGGTCTTAATTAATAATAACTAGGTAGGTGGGACCCCTTGTGACTCTCATCATTTTTTCCTTTCAAATCATAAAATATAACACAAAAACAATAATCATTTTGACCATATGCCACCCTTGTAGCTCCCTTAAATATCTTTCAAAATGGATATTTAAATATCAAAAATAATTTATATCATATCCAAATATGTGTGTGTGTGTGTGTGTGTGTGTGTGTGTGTGTGTGTGTGTGTCCACATTATCCACAAAATATCAAAACAAAGCTTGTTGTCCAAAAATACTGAAACCCACTAAGCACTGTCTTCATCGACTGAAATCATAAAAAATATAATCTAAAAACCATATTTGCCACTTTGTGAGGCAATTTTCCTTTTTTCACTGTTGTTTCCCTTAGACTTCTCAGAAGTATCCCGTGGTTGATTAGACCCTTGGGGATGTATCTCATTGATCACATGAGAACATTCATCCTTCAAATGCATGTGAGAAGACACATATTTTGAGGAATCATCAGAGGGAGAAGAAGGGGAGGAAATTGCTTTTCCTTTATCTTGCACATGTTGGGGAATATCAGGTTTTAGTCTCTTACTAGCATGTGAAGATTGAATTAGTGAAACAACATGGGAAATATGGGCATTGGGATTGACAGGTGGTGGAAAAGGAAATGACATAGTGGGCCAACCATGATAGTGAGAGACAGTCTGGTTGACAATCTCTTTCCATCCATCATTTGCAGGGACTTCTGGCTGTAGAGATACATGTAGAGGAACTAGAATGCCAGGGATATTCTGAGGATGTTGGAAAGGGGGTGTTTCTGGTCGAGGGTGGATTATTCCATAGCCAAACCAATTAAAGAACCCAACTTGGAACAACTGGTTCAATTCTTTAGGATCAATGTCGAAATGGATAAAAAATCTAGGCCTCTTATAGCCTCGGTTTTCAATTTCCCCTGCCTCTGTTATTTCGGCCATTGTTTCCCCTACTGAAAAATATCATCCTGTAATAGCAGTTTGTTAGTAATGAATCTCTTAATAAACCATGCATGACACTCTCCTTACATGAATAAAACATTGTCTCAAAAATTGACACGAGATACATTCAAATCCATCCATAACAAATCATTCATTAATTTCCAAGTGAACAGGGGGTGATAGGGTTCATGGGAAATATGGAGGGAGTGTAATTAGTGAAAATCCGTATAATGATAACGGATCAAAATACGAATATTTTTCAACAATTAACCAACAATTTAACTGTGTATAAAAATATAAATAATATCAGTCACCAACCCTTGCTATGTTATCCCTTTATCGCTTCTACACAAACTTTTCCTTTTAAATTTATCTCACAGAACAGGGGTGCAATAAGTAAAATTGGGATTATGAGGGGAATATACTTAGCGAAAAATGATAGAATGATAGGGAATCAATATGGATACTATTCAATTGAAAATAATTTTGAGATTACTAAGACAACTGAGAGGGGGGGGTGAATCAGTTGTTACTATGCTTAAACAATTTTAAGTCTATTTAACCATTTTTAATATTCTCCAAGTGACCATCAATATTATAGAACATATGGAAAACATAAATAATGATCATCAGTCATACATAATATATACACTGAGACATATTTTCACGAGGAAACCCATAAAGGGAGAAAACCTCTTCTTCTTCTAAATGATAGGCTGTCTTTTAAGTTCTGTACATCATCTATAATTGAGCACCAACTCAATGTGAGGCTACTAACTCTCTTTTACAAGATCCAACTTGTTTGAGAGCATCAAATCTCTGATTTCTCTAGCACCCACTAGAAGGAAGCATCAACTCCCTAAATGTTCCAGCACCAACTGGATTTATACAAGCACCAACTTGTATACAGAAAACTTTGTGTTTTCCCGAGCACCACCTTGCCACCCTGTTTTCTAGCCACAACTAGATGGAAGCTTTAACTTCCAATATTCAAGCACCAAATTGAATAATAGAGGACTACAGTCCTCCCTAGCACCACCCTACCTCCGTGATTATAAATAAATGATTGAATAACCAACAATACAAATATATCAATTCTTACCATTTCTTCACTGTTCTGCAATTCTTCTCTACTTCACTATTCTTCTGCTATGTTCATAGTTGGCTTGACTTGTTGTATCTTTCTATATGTTCTTTCTCTGTTCTTCTTATGCTCTTTGATATTTGCACATTCTGCTCTCTTCACCTATTTTGTTTTGTTCAACTTATATTCCTCATCTCTGAGTTTTCTTCACACTGTGCATACTGTAATTTTACCTGTCTACAATTCAACTCATTCTTCAGTTAGAAAAACTAACCCTACATAGTCACTGAATATCCCTTTTTATCCACACCCACCTCTTCAGTTACACCTCGAATCTCCTTGGGCAAAAACGCCTCAGCAACTGAATCGCCAACTGTTCAAGAATCATGATTTAGTTCAGCTAACTGAATCATAACTGAACAGTTAATCATGAGGTGGAACAGTATCCCTTCGATCATATTCCCAATTCACCATCACCATTGGATTACATCTACAAGATCTCACGTTTATCCCATGTGCCCACTGGTTGTGACCACAGGATAATCAGAAAGTGATTTCGCATTTCGCATTTCAGATATCTTGTGGTGAGACTTCTCAACATTCCATGTCATGATCTCCGAAAATAGGGCTTAGCAATTAGTACCTTCCCTTTTCATTACCATCGGTGATGACCACCAGCTACACCAACAAGCGCTATGCAATTTCACGTTTCAAAATTTTTGTTGCGAGTCACTTTGACTCTTCCAACTCTCGATCACGAAATGGAGCCTTGTAACTTGCAATCTCATTCCTTCACGTGCCCACGGCTGTGACCAAGTGCTTATCCATAAAGTTCTTTCGTGACTCACGATTTCAGGAATCCTGTGATGATGCATCTCGACTCTCCATGTCGCGATCACTGAAACTCCGAAATGGAGCCAGATCAATGGTCATTGATGATTTTAAGGATGGAAATTTATTTTAAAATGTAGAAACCTTGGCGAATGTTACTAATCCTTCATATGTCAACTATAAATGTTTGGTGGTATTTTTGTAAAAATATTCAAATTTCTAATTATTTTATATATTTTTTATATTTTTTTGGCGATTTTTAAGGTAAAATAATTTTATCCTATAGAATTTGGGCGAATCACTTTTAAAATAGTGAATCTCCTTTTTGGAAAAACCATGGAAAATTAGCCCATGAGCGAAATTTAGCCCCTAAAATCATCCCTGTCAATGGTTCACGCTCTCCCTTGATCAATGACTCAGATTGAATCGCGGTTTCACATTTCGCGATTTCAAAGGATAGAGTTCCTCCTTCCTTTGACTTTCTAGTTAGTGAAAAGTTGACCTCTCGCTACATGTAGTCTGCATCCAATGATCAGGATTGTTTATCGCTATTTCGCATATCGCAAGTTTTAGGGGTTAGAGCACCTCTTCCTTTTGGATTTCCCGGTCTATGAAACTCCGAAACAGAACCTTTGTCATGCCCTGATATTTCACCACGTGTCCTTCTTGGATCAACGGTCCTCCTTCTTTCGGGACTTTGTAAGCCCGCTTCATCTTGTACTTAAAGATCATGCTCCTTCTTCTGGATCTGACGATGGTCAATATTCATGCTCAAATCTGATGCCTGAGATCTGTTCTCATATTCTTTTCACTCCTCATGTCTTAATTCAGATCTGATGGCCATCAGGAATTCGAGATGGGTGATCCAACGATCACTGTTGCTCCTCCTCATGAGCTTATGCTTCTGATCTTGCCATGCCATCATCGTTGTGCTGCTAGTATTGCCACTTTCTCTTGTTCATCATCATCGGGTTGAGATTTCCATCAATGAAAAACAAATAATATTCCTTATGTCTGTAATAAATATGCCAACAATCTCCCCTTTTGGCATTGATGGAAACCTTGAAGAACCTAAACTTTAACACTACTTTGCCTGGACATCCAACCATACCACTGTAGCATCCTTACCATTACCACACTTTCTCCCCCTTTGACATCAATGTCAAAGAAGAAACAAGCTCCCCCTGAGCTGTTGCAGTACATACTCCCCCTGTTAACTATGAGTAGCTTAGAAATACAACAAATATTCAATAAGTACTCCCCCTGACGAGGTGAACAGATTAGATGAAAGAAGTTATAACCCCCAACTTCTTACGAAGATATCCAAAAGGGGTCACTGCTAACAATTTAGTAAATATATTAGCTATATGTTCTATGGAAGGAATATAATTCATATGAATAATTCTGTTTGTAACTTGTTCTCTGAGAAAATGGTATTTTATTTGGATATGCTTAGTCTTGGAATGAAGAATGGGATTCTTGGATACACTAATGGCACTGGTGTTATCACAGTGAATTGTAACCAGATCAGTATAATTTACCTTCAAATCTGCAAGAGTTTGGATCATCCATAAAATTTGAGTGCAGCAACTAGCAACAACAATGTACTCTGCCTCTATAGTTGATAAGGAAATAGATCTCTGCTTCTTACTAATCCATGCTACCAACAACTCACCTAGAAAGAATGCACCTCTATTGGTGCTCTTTCTCTCATCCACACAATTTGCTCAATCAACATCTGAATAAGCAATTAACTAAATATTTTGATTTCTAGGATACCACAGACCATAGGTCATTGTGACCTTCAAGTATTTGAATATCCTTTTTACAGCTACTAAATGACTTTGTTTAGGAGCATACTGATAACGGCCTACCATTCCAACTGCTTGCATTATATCAGGACAGGATGTTGTGATGTACAAAAGACTGCCTATCATTGATCGATATGTCCTTTGATCAAAATTGCATGAAATATCATCTTTACTGAGTTTGCAACCGACCACCATAGGTGTACAAACAGGAGAAGAATATTCCATCTAAAATTTCTTCAACATATCTTTCAAATATTTTTCTTGAGAGATAAATATTCTTGTAGAACTCTGATTTACTTGTAAACCAAGAAAATATGGCAATTCTCCTATCATGGACATCTCAAATTCTATTTGCATAGAGTTAGCAAACCACTGGATAGAAGAATCATTAGTACATCCAAAAATAATGTCATCTACATAAACCAAAACAACTAGTAAATCACCATCTTCAGACTTAATGTAGAGATTGTTGTCAACGGTACCTTTATTGAACCCTTTGTCTTGTAAAAATTTTTCCAGTCTATAATACCAAGCTCGTGGTGCTTGTTTCAGTCCATATAGAGCCTTCTTCAATTTGCAGACATAGTTAGGATTATCTGTCAATGAGAATCCTTTAGGTTGCTCCATATATACTTCTTCCTCTAGATCTCCATTAAGAAAAGTTGACTTAACATCCATATGATACACTTTCAAGTTCTTATGACATGAATATGTAAGAAACATTCTGATGGCTTCCAATCTTGCCACTGGTGCAAAGGCTTCAAAAAAATCCTGTCCTTCAACTTGTGCATACCCTTTACAGACCAATCTGGCTTTATTCCTAACAACTTGTCCTTTTTCATTCATTTTATTCTTGAACACCCATTTGGAGCCTATTACATTCTTATCTTCCGGTCTATGAACAAGCTCCCAAACATTGTTTTTCTCAATCTTATCAAGATCTTCATTCATAGCTCTAATCCAATCATCATGCAGGCTGGATTCATCAAAATTTGTAGGTTCAATCATAGATAAAAAAGAAACCTGAGATTGTTCTGAGTCTTTAATCAATTTCCTTCCTGTTTGAACTCCTTTATTTATATCTCCAATTATCTGATTTTCAGGATGATTCTTTCTAATAATTTTGAGAGGTGGTTTTGTTTCTTTCTGTTGATTTGTGTTAGCCTGATTATTTGTTTCTTCATCTGATTCATATTCTTCTCCTTCTAATCCTTGGACCTATTCATCTTCATCTTCAACTATATCTTCTATGCTTGGTTCAACACTGCTTACATTTCATACTGAAATTTCTTCTTCAACTTTTATGTCGATACAATCAACCAATTTATACATCCTCTTATTGTAGCATATGTATCCTTTGCTATTTGTAGCATAACCTAAGAAGATACCTTCATCAACCCTATCATCATATTTGCCAATATTTTCATCATTATTCTTCATATGACATTTACTCCCAAAGACTTTAAAATGCTTGATTGATGCAGGTATTCCAAACCATAGTTCATAAGGAGTCTTGTCACTGTGTGTCCTGATATGAGCTTTGTTAAGGATATGAACAGTTGTATGAATTTCTTCCACCCAATATGTCTGAGGTATATTCCTTTCATTCATCGTTGATCTTGCCATCTGCTGAACTGATCTATTCTGCCTCTCAACCACTCCATTTTTTTGTGGAGTCCTTGAAATAGCGTATTCTCGTTTGATTCCATGTTTATCACATAACTCTTTGAATATCCATGAACTAAACTCTCCTCCTCTATCAGACCTTACTGCCTTCAATCTTTTTCCTGTTTGATTCTCAGTCAGAGCCTTAAACACTTTGAATTTTTCAAATGCTTCAGATTTTTCCTTCAAAATGGAAACCCATGTTAGTCTAGAATAATCATCAATAATAAACACAAAATAGTTTTATTTTCATGTACCTTACTTTTTTGATGGTCCACATAAATCCATATGTACTAATTGGAGAGGCTTTTCTTTTGAAGAAAAGTTTTTAGATTTGAACTGTGTCCAAGTAAGCTTTCCTATCTGGCATGGTTTACAAATAGAATCATATGGCTTTGATATCTTTGGAAGATCCTTTACTACCCCACTCTTTCTGAGCTTGATTATATGATCAAAATTTAAGTGTCCGAGCCTCCTATGCCATAGCCAACTTTCATCATACTTGCTTAAGTGACATTATTCTTTTTCTTCTTTTAACACATAGACATTGTTTTCTGTTCTTATCCCTTTTGCAACCAACTGTCCTGAATTCACATATTTTATTTTACAATCTTTAGAAGTAAAAACATCTTCACATCCTCTGTCAAAAACTTGATTGACACTCAGTAGATTATGTTTCAGACCATCTACAAACAACACATCTTGTGCTTTTCCTTTTCCATTACTCAGACTTACCATTCCTTTACCTTTTATTTTTCTTGGTGCATCATTTCCAAAAGTTACATTCCCTAATTTGCTTTCACTTCAAGTTAGAAACTTATTTTTGTCTCCAGTCATGTGTTTGGAACATCCACTATCAATATACTAGGGATTATTTTGTCTTTGGGCTGATAACACTAGTCCACACTTGTCATCTTCTTTCTTCTTCCAAACCTTGAAATTTTCAGTAGTGGGATTCAAATCTGGCTTATAATTCCTTAATCGACAATATGCAGTGTTATGTCCATAATTATGGCATATGTAACTTTTTGGTTCACTGAATAGCAGATCATAGCGATTGTTATAGCAGATCATAGTGATTGTTATGCTCATAACTGTTGTTGTTCTTAACCTGCGTCCTTTTCCCATCCATCACATGATTTGTAGTCTGTGGTTGTTTGTTACTTGGATGTCTCAATCTTTGTTGTGGCAGATTATTATTCCTTGAGTATCTTGATTGCTCATATATAAATCTTAAAGAACAAGTTATAGCTTTGTGACCAAAATTAGAACAGAAAAAACAATATCCATAGAAAAATCCTTTGTACCTAGAAAAAGTCTGTCTTCTTTAAGCGGGTCAATTTATTTCATGCTGATAGTTTCTATGATCTATAGATTC
>JASDQU010790034.1:47982-81240 GCA_032191745.1 Picea mariana | reverse complement strand
TCCTCTACACTATCTCTTCTAATCTTATCGAGGTTGCTCTGCAGCGTCTTCCCAAAATACTTCTGGTGCCCGTCTGTTACATTCTTCCTATACTCATGCCATCTTCATTGTTGTACTTGCCATCAATGACAAGCATATGCTACCTGTTAAACATTTCCAACAGTTAGAGCACTTCCTCCTTTTGGATTTCCCAATCTGTGAAACTCTGAAATAGAGCCTTTGTCGTGCCCTGATCTTTCACCATGTGTCCTTCTTGGATCGATGGTCCTCCTACTTTCAGGAGTTTGTAAGGCCGCTTCATCTTGTACTTAAAGATCATGCTCCTTCTTCTGGATCCGACGATGGTCAGTATTCATGCTCAAATCTGACGCCTAATATCTGTTCTCATCTTCTTCACACTCCTCATGTCTTAATTTAGATCTAACGGCCATCAGGAATTCAGGATGGGTGATCCAACTAACATTGTTGCTCCTCCTCCTGAGCTTATGCTTCTGATCTTTCCATGCCATCATTGTTGCATTGCTAGTCTTTCCACTTTCTCTTGTTCACCATTGTCAGGTTGAGCTTTCCATCAATGACAAACAAATAATATTCCTTCTATCTGTAATAAATATGCCAACAATCTCCCCTTTTGGCATTGATGGCAACCTTGAAGAACCTGAACACTAACACTACTTTGCCTAGAAATCCAACCATACCACTGTAGCATCCTTACCATTACCACACTTTCTCCCCCTTTGACATCAATGTCAAAGAATAAACACGCTCCCCCTGAGCTGTTGCAGTACATACTCCCCCTGTCAACTATGAGCAGCTTATAAATACAACAAATATTCAATAAGTACTCCCCCTGACGAGGTGAACAGATTAGATGAAAGAATTTATAACCCCCAACTTATAACGAAGATATCCAAAAGGGGTTGTTGCTAACAGTTTAGTAAAGATATTAGCTATATGTTCTATGGAAGGAATATAATTCAGATGAACAATTCTGTTTGTAACTTGTTCTCTGAGAAAATGGTATTTTATTGGGATATGCTTAGTCTTGGAATGAAGAATGGGATTCTTGGAGACACTAATGGCATTAGTGTTATCACAGTGAATTGTAATCGGATCAGTATAATTTACCTTCAAATCTGCAAGAGTTTGGATCATCCATAAAATTTGAGTGCAGCAACTAGCAGCAGCAATGTACTCTGCCTCTGTAGTTGATAAGGAAATAGAGCCCTGCTTCTTACTAATCCATGCTACCAACGAGTCACCCAGGAAGAATGCACCTCCACTGGTGCTCTTTCTCTCATCCACACAATTTTCTCAATCAGCATCTGAATAAGCAGTTAACTAAATATTCTGGTTTCTAGGATACCACAAACCATAGGTCATTGTGCCCTTCAAGTATTTGAATATCCTTTTTACAGCTACTAAATGACTTTGTTTAGGAGCATATTGATAATGACCTACCATTCCAACAGCTTGCATTATATCAGGATGAGATGTTCTGATGTACATAAGACTGCCTATCATTGATCGATATGTCTTTTGATCAACATTGCATGAAATATCATCTTTACTAAGTTTGCAACCGACCACCATAGGTGTACAAATAGGAGAAGAATCTTCCATCTGAAATTTCTTCAACATATCTTTCAAATATTTTTCTTGAGAGATAAATATTCCTGTAGAACTTTGATTTACTTGTAAACCAAGAAAATATGACAGTTCTCCTATCATGGACATCTCAAATTCTACTTGCATAGAGTTAGAAAACCACTAGACAAAAGAATCATTAGTACATCCAAAAATAATGCCATCTACATAAACCAAAACAACTAGTAAATCATCATCTTCAGACTTAATGTAGAGATTGTTGTCAACAATACCTTTATTGAACCCTTTGTCTTGTAAAAATTTGTCCAGTCTATAATACCAAGTTCGTGGTGCTTGTTTCAGTCCATATAGAGCCTTCTTTAGTTTGCAAACATAGTCAAGATTATCTGTCAATGAGAATCCTTCAGGTTGCTCCATATATACTTCTTCCTCTAGATCTCCATTAAGAAATGTTGACTTAACATCCATATGATACACTTTAAAGTTCTTATGACATGAATATGTAAGAAACATTCTGATGGCTTCCAATCTTGCCACTGGTGCAAAGATTTCAACAAAATTCTATTTTTCAACTTATGCATACCCTTTACAGACCAATCTGGCTTTATTCCTAACAACTTGTTCTTTTTCATTCATTTTATTCTTGAACACCCATTTGGAGCCTATTACATTCTTATCTTCCGGTCTATGAACAAGCTCCCAAGTATTGTTTTTCTCAATATGATCAAGATCTTCATTCATAGCTCTAATCCAATCATCATGCAAGTTGGCTTCATCAAAATTTGTAGGTTCAATCATAGATAAAAAAGCAACCTGAGATTGTTCTGAGTTTTAATCAATTTCCTTCTTGTTTGAACTCCTTTATTTATATATCCAATTATCTGATTTTTAGGATGATGCTTTCTAATAATTTTGAGAAGTGGTTTTGTTTCTTTCTGTTGATTTGTGTCAGCCTGAGTATTTGTTTCTTCATCTAATTCATATTCATCTCTTTCTAATCCTTGGACCTGTTCATCTTCATCTTCAACTATATCTTTTGTGCTTGGTTCAACACTGCTTACATTTCATACTAAAATTTCTTCATCAACTTTTATGTCAATACAATTAGCCAATTTATGCATCCTCTTATTGTAGAATCTGTATCCTTTACTATTTGTAGCATAACCTAAGAAGATACCTTCATCAGCCCTGTCATCATATTTGCCAATATTTTCATCATTATTCTTCATATAAAATTTACTCCCAAATACTTTAAAATGCTTGATTGATGTAGGTATTCCAAACCATAGTTCATAAGGAGTCTTGTCACTGTGTGGCCTGATATGAGCTTTGTTAAGGATATGAATAGTTGTATGAGTTTCTTCCACCCAATATGTCTGAGGTATATTCCTTTCATTCATCATTGATCTTGCCATCTGTTGAACTGGTCTATTTTGCCTCTCAACTACTTCATTTTGTTGTGGAGTCCTTGGAATAGTGTATTCTCGTTTGATTCCATGTTTATCACAGAACTCTTTGAAGATCCATGAACTAAACTCTCCTCCTCTATCAGACCTTACTGCCTTCAATCTTTTTCCTGTTTGATTATCAGTCAGAGCCTTAAACACTTTGAATTTTTCAAATGCTTCAGATTTTTCCTTCAAAAAGGCAAACCCATGTTAGTCTAGAATAATCATAAATAATAAACATAAAATAGCTTTATTTTCCTATACCTTATTTTCTTGAAGGTCCACATAAATCCATATGTACTAATTGGAGAGGTTTTTATTTTGAAGAAAAGTTTTTAGATTTGAACTGTGTCCGAGTAAGCTTTCCTATCTGGCATGGTTTACAAATAGAATCATATGGCTTTGATATCTTTGGAAGATCCTTTACTGCCCCACTCTTTCTGAGCTTGATTATATGATCAAAATTTAAGTGTCCAAGCCTCTATGCCATAGCCAACTTTCATCATACTTGCTTAAATACCATTCTTATTTTTCTTCTTTTAACACATAGACATTGTTTTATGTTCTTATCCCTTTTGCAACCAACTGTACTCAATTCACAGATTTTATTTTACAATCTTTAGAAGTAAAAACAACTTCACATACTCTGTCACAAACTTGACTGACACTTAGTAGATTATGTTTCAGACCACCTACAAACAACACATCTTGTGCTTTTCTTTTTCCATTACTCAGACTTACCATTCCTTTACCTTTTATTTTTTCTGGTGCATCATTTCCAAAAGTGACATTCCCTGATTTGCTTTCACTTCAAGTTAGAAACTTATTTTTGTCTCTAGTCATGTGTTTGGAATATCCACTGTCAATATACCAGGGATTCTTTTGTCTTTGGGATGATAACACTAGTCCACACTTGTCATCTTCTTTCTTCTTCCAAACCTTCAAATTTTCAACAGTGGGATTCAAATCTAGCTTATAATTCCTTAAAAGACAATATGCAGCCTTATGTCCATAATTATGGTAGATGTAACATTTTGGTTCACTAAATAGAAGATCATAGCAATTGGTATGCTCATAATTGTTGTTGTTCTTAACCTGCATCCTTTTCCCATCCATCACATGATTTGTAGTCTGTGGTTGTTTTTTACTTGGTTGCCTCAATCTTTGTTGTGGCAGATAATTATTCCTTGAGTATCTTGATTGCTCATATCTAAATCTTAAAGAACAAGTTATAGCTTTGTGACCAAACTTAGAACAGAAAAAGTAATATCCATAGAAAAATCCTTTGTACCTAGAAAAAGTTTGTCTTCTTTGAGTGGGTCGATTTATTTCATGTTGATAGTTTCTCTGATCTACAGATTTGGTTCTGGTACTTTTTCTTCATTCCTTCTTGGTGGCTGATTTTCTTTCTTTGTTTCTACAGAGTGACTGTTGTCAATGATTGAGGATTTGACAAACTTGATGGGTTTTGTATTACTTGGATGATCACTACTTGATCCTTCTTCATACCCCAAGCTAGCTTTCAACTTTGGATTTCTTTGGTGATTTAGAATGGAGATTAATCCTTCTAAAGCTTTAATACTTGACAGATTTTGGTGATACAATGCCTTAAACATCTCCATCTCTTTTCTAGTTTTTAGTATCTCTTCTTCTAAGGCTTCACACCTCACTTTCTTCTCTAACAACTGTTGTTTCAGAATGTCCTCTATTTTCTTTGCCTCTTCTAACTCAACTTTTAGTAGAGAAAAGTATTCATCGGGTTTTTAATCATTCATTTTAAACTGCATCAACAATTGTTTTTGTTTTCTCTTCTTAAATCTGAGTCTGTCAATTTCTTCCAAAGCACTGATTAATTCACCTTCTATATCTACCATAGCTTCTTCGTCATCCATTTCACCTCCTGTGTGTTCATAATAAAGATCTCCCATAACCATAAGCATAAAATCATTCACTTTGTCTTCACATGATGAATCGCTATCTATGTCTTCTGAGGAATTGTCATTGTTTGCACACAAACTTTTCTTTTTACTATATTTCTTAAATTTGTATTTCTTTTCATCATCAGAGTTCTAGTCCTTTTTCTGGTGAGGACACTTAGATGCAAAATGACATATCTTACCACAGTTAAAAATTTTGAAGGGAATCTTGCCTTGATATTTTCTTGATCCTTTCTTTAACCTTCTCACAAATTTTGCCTCAATATCATCTAATTTTGAATCTATATTCTTGTCTGCTTTAAAAGATGCTTCTCTAGTAATAGATTTATCTTTGTTGATTCTCATTTCATATGCATTTAGATTTCCTAGGAGTTCATCACTGGACAGAGTTTTAAGATCATTTAGTTCTTCTATTACAGAGACTTTTGGATTAAATTTATCAAGCAGAGATCTTAAAATATTCTGAACTAAAAATGATTCTTCAATATTCTCACCAAGACCCTTCATGGCATTCACAAGTTCTTCAACTCTTAAAAAATACTTGCTAATTGTTTCATCTTCATTCATCTTTAGTTGTTCAAACTTCAATATATATGTTTGAAGTTTGGCATCTTTTACTTTCTCATTTCCTTCATAACTGCTAATAAGTTTATCCCACATAGCTTTGGCAGTTTCAAGATGCATCACCTTTACAAACTTAGCTTCAACAATTCCATTCAAGATAGCATTCGTTCCCTTAGCATTAAAGCTAAACTCTAACTTATCATCCTTGGAAGTAAGCACAACAGGCTTTGTATATCCAGTCTCTACTACATCCCAAACATCATCACCTAAGGCCATTAAATATGTTCTCATTCTAACATTCCAAAAGGCAAAATTTGTTCCATCAAACAGAGGAAGTTTAGTGGTTGAATTCCCTTCATGACTTGTCATGTTTAATATTACATATCTACCTTTAAATAAAAGGAACTCGCTCTGATACCAATTGTTGATATTACTAAGACAACTAAGATGGGGGGGTGAATCGGTTGTTACTGTGCTTAAATAATTTTAAGTCTATTAAAGCATTTTTAATCTTCTCCAGGTGACCATCAATATTATAAAACATATGGAAAACATAAATAATGATCACTAGTCATACATAACATATACACAGAGACAAATTTTCACGAGGAAACCCATAAATGGAGAAAACCTCTTCTTCTTCGAAATGATAAGCAGTCTTTTAAGTTCTGTACATCATCTATAATTGAGCACCAACTCAATGTGAGGATATTACCTTTGTTTTACAAGCTCCAACTTGTTTGAGAGCACCAACTCTATGATTTCTCTAGCACCCACTAGAAATAAGCATCAACTCCCTAAATGTTCCAGCACCAACTGAATTTATACAAGCACCAACTTGTATACAGAAAACTCTATGTTTTCCCAAGCACCACCCTGCCACCCTGTTTTCTAGCCACAACTAGATGGAAGCTTCAAATTCCAATATTCAAGCACCAACTTGAATAATAGAGGACTAAAGTCCTTCTAGCACCACCCTACCTCTGTGATTATAAATAAATGACTGAATCACCAACAATACAGATATATCAATTCTTACCATTTCTTCATTATTCTGCAATTCTTCTCTACTTCACTATTCTTCTGCTCTATTCATACTTGGCTTGACTTGTTGTCTCTTTCTATCTGTTATTTCTCTGTTCTTCCCATTCTCTTTGATATGTGCACATTCTTCTCTCTTCACCTATTCTGTTTTGTTCAGCGTATGTTCCTCATCTCTTAGTTTTCTTCACACTGCACATACTGTAATTTTACCTTTCTATTGTTCAACTCATTCTTCAGTCAGAATAGCTAACCCTACATAGTCACTGCATATCCCTTTTTATCCAAACCCACCTCTTCAGCTACACCTCAAATCTCCTTGGGCAAAAATGCCTCAGCAACTGAATCACCAACCATTCAAGAATCACGATTCAATTCAGCTAACTGAATCATAACTGAACAGTTAATCATGAGGTGGAACAATATCCCTTCGTTCAGATTCCCAATTCACTATCACCATTGGATTACATCTACAGGATCTCGTGTTTATCTCATGTGCCCACTGGATGTGACCATAGGCTAATCAGAAAGTGATTTCGCATTTCACATTTCAGATATCTTGTGGTGAGGCTTCTCGAATTTGCATGTCACGATCTCCGAAAATAGGGCTTAGCAATTAGTACCTTCCCTTTTCGTGACCACTGGTGATGACCACCGGATACACCAACATGCTCTATGCAATTTTGCATTTTGCAAATTTTGTTGTGAGTCACTCTAACTCTTCCAACTCCCGATCATGAAATGGAGCCTTGAAACTTGCAATCTCCTTCCTTCACGTGCCCACGGCTGTGACCAAGTGCTTATCCATAAAACTCTTTTGCGACTCACGATTTCAGGAATCCTGTGATGAGGTGTCTCCACTCTCCATGTCGCAATCACCGAAACTCCGAAATGGAGTCAGATCAATGGTCCATGCTCTCCCTTGATCAACAACTCAGATTGAATCGTGGTTTTGGGTTTCGTGATTTCAAAGGATAGAGCTCCTCCTTCGTTTGACTTTCTAGTCAGTGAAAAGATGGCCTCTCACCACATGTATTCTTCATCCAACGATCAGGATTGTTTATTGCTATTTCTCATATCGCAAGTTTGACGGGTTAGAGCACCTCCTCCTTTTGGATTTCCCGATATGTGAAACTCTAAAACAGAGCCTTTGTCTTGCCCTAATCTTTCACCACATGTCCTTCTTGGATCAACGATCCTCCTGCTTTCGGGACTTTGTAATCCCATTTCATATTGTACTTAAAGATTGTGATCCTTCTTCTGGATTTGACTATGGTTGGTCTTCATGCTCAAATCCAACACCTGAGATCTGTTCTCCTCTTCTGCGCACTCCTCCTGTCTTAATTCAGATATGATGGCCATCAGGAATTTGGGATGGGTGATCCAATGATCATTGTTGCTCCTCCTCCTAATCTTATGCTTATGATCTTGCCATGCCATCATCGTTGCATTGTTGGTCTTTCCACTTTGTCTTGTTCGTCATCGTCGAGCTGAGCTTGTCATCAATGACAAACAAATACTCTTCCTTCTATCCATAATAAATATGCCAACAAATAAATCATAACATGTTATCTTAAATGCAATCAAAACATATCTCTATCCTGACCTTCAAAGTTTAACAGTGTTCCTTTTCCAAAGAAATAATCCAAACTAGTATTTTCTTTGACAAATTTTCTTACTGGTTTCCAAATTATTTTACACAATAATCTATATGCCCAAAATTATTTAATCACAGTATCTAGTGTATCCACATTATCATTATAACAGAATCATAATGTACAACATTGTAATCACTATAATAAACCAAAATATCTTTTGAGTCAGGACCATAACATTAACTCCAATACTTAATCCTTTAAAACCAATATGAGCACGCACAGTGCTTACAATCAACTCATATGCATAATTTATTTAACCATTGTTCAATGCAATCAATCTACAAATTATCACTCTTATTTGGGCCTCAAACATTTTGAAACACATGTGTCCCTTTTATACAATCAACATAATGATTGAAGCAAAAATAACATTCAATACTTTGATCACAAGATTCAAATAAATAGGTGGGTACATATCTCTTCAAGAATTACCAAACAAAGGACTCAAAAAAATTGTGCCCAAGTAATCGAGTAATCCCACTGCTCCCATCAACTTCAAACTGGAGTAAATACGATTTCAAAGTAATATTCATGGTTTAAGACAACAAGTGGAAAATACAACATGTGTTTTGACCAGAGAGCTTGGAATTTGAATGGCACATACAGCTCATTGTGTAGGTTCCCTATCATAATTTACCACATAAAATAACATGCAATATTTCTCTCGACTATAAGGGTTTCAAAACAACGGATTGCAACTTCCAACAGAAAACTCATGAAGCCAACCCCTTTTAAAAACACTGCAAAATGGGCGACCAAGTATAAACTCGAGCCCGACCAAAATCCATGCATAATTCTTTCATCAACTTCTGGGTGGCGTTGTCTTCATATTGTGTAATGTTTATCAGACAATGGTGTCAGTGAGGGAATAAGAAGCAAGATAACAACTCACAGTTTTGAAAATACAATGCACAGAATACTCCAATCTTCCATCATAAAAAGCCACAGAGTCGAACATGGCGTGGGCATACTTAATCACCGAGACTAGTAATGTAAAGATATAGGTGGGGAATTTGAAAATCCTAGAGTTTAGCCAGACTTTGATAACCAACTTCCACAGAGAAGCCAGACCTGAAAACCAATCCATGACCAAGCAGGCTCCATTGTAATATTTATTCAACAATTCCATGCAAAGGATTACACAGTCCAGAGAAACCACCATAAGAAACCAAGGATGCAACCACAAATACATAGTTCAAAACATTATAACATCTTGATAATTACACAGACCAGGAGAAACTAGAGCCAAGATTTGATTCAAAGGGTAGAGTAACTCTCATGGATGAAAAAGTAAGAAAACCCGTACCTAGAAAAGTCTGCACGAGGAAAACAAAAGACTATATACTTCCTCCACGACCGAGCAAGGCAAAGCAACAACTACCAGAGCCAAAAAAATTGCAAGAATGACTAGGGTGACAGGATCGAGGGGATTTTCAGTGGCTTGTAGTAAATGCATGTTGCTTCTATTAGATCATGTTGTCATTGATGTCAAAGGAACAATGTCTTGTCATAGTATATTGATGAAGTATCTATTGTCATTGTTGTAGATGAATATGGATCGATGTGTTTTCATGCATAGATGAAGTTGGATCGATGTGTTTTCATTGATATATGATGCATATATGGATGGATGCATTAATGTATTGATGGATCATGTGGTCATGCATAGAATCAATGACAAAGGGACAATGTCATAGTGATGTATTGCCATGGGTTATTGTAGTTGGATTGATGTAAAAATGACTCATTATTTTCTTTTCATGGTTGATAGGAAGTACAAATGGATGAACTCCAAAGTGGTCCCTTATGGTGAAACCCCTCATGGGAAGATGCTTTGCAGTTGAGTTATCCTAGAAGTATGGTTATATAACCTATTCTTAATTGTGAAATAATAAGATTAATATCAATCAATTTGTTAGTGAAACTATCCTATATGGATAGTTCTTGTCATGCCATTTCTGGTGGTATGTGGAACGTCACATAACTCCTCACGGTTTGAGATTTATGGCCTTACAAAGTTGGAGGACCCTCATGTGTTGGCTAGAAGCCCCAAAAGGTCAAAGAAGTCAAAGTTCTTACAAATAAGAAATTATTTAAATAATAAAGTGAAGTGATGAAGTCAAAGAGGATTATTTAAATAATTAAGTTAATGGAGAACTTTCTAATTATGGAAAGTGGTTATAAGTAGGTTAACCCTAAAATAAGGAAAGTGGGTTAAGTGGACAAGTGGACATGTTAACAAAGTGTCTAAGTGGACAAATTTGGATAAAGGTAGCCATGTGGACAAATGGTTATGTGGATAAAGTGGATATGTGGACAAAGTGGCCTAGTGGATGCTTCTAAGGAAGCTACTTGGAGAGTATAAATAAGAGGCAAGGGTCTCTTGTATGTATATCTCTCTTGAGAATATATTGAAGATCTATTCTGAGGAAGAGAGTGATTGCAAGTTCTCATGGACTCATCAAAGTTTCTGTAAATCTGAGATCTTGACGGTGAAAGTTTTGGAAGTTCAGAAACCCTAGTTTCTGAAGGAGCACACAGGTTGCAATGAGACTGAGCACGTACATACGCGGGCTACAATGAGGTAGAGCGAGTACACACGCGGGATGAAGAAAATCAAACCGCGTACAGTTGAAGATAGTCATAGAGACTTGAGTGTGATCTGGTGCCAGGTTCCTGAAGGATGAAGCAAGTTACAGATCTACATTCTATGGGCTCAGATCTGCCATAGAAGTTTTGGTATGATTACACATTTGTTTTGATGGATACTCTTGCTTATGGTATGGTGAATTCTTAAGGCATTCTTGGTATGGGTATTGTGATATGGTTTTATTGGTTCATTGACTGAGTGAGCAACACTCTTATGTTTCAATACTCATATGGTTGCCATAGTATACTAGTTACTTATACATGATTGAGTAACATTCATATTGTATGGTTTAGGAGCATGAATAAGTTATTGGAGAGCATAGATGTGTTGTGATTGGTTATGGTACAAATTGGATAGTGAAGGGTAGAAGTGGATGTGATAGAGGATGTAGAAGATCTAAGTTTTCATGGAGAGAGAAACCCCTATATCTTAAGGAGGCACATGCAGGCTACTATGATCCAGACCGTGTACATACATGGGATGCACTATTGGTAGCGTGCATACATACGTGTGTTGCACTACTAACAGATCATGTACTTGTTGACATATTGGTATATGTTGAGGATTGAATCCTCTTCTTAGTTGGTGTTGAGTTGTGTAAGTTGAGTCTTGCATTGTAGAGCTAGTTCTCTTGTGGGGTTGTAACTCTAATCAGTTGTTGTTGATAAACCCAAGGATCGTAGTCCATAATAAAAGGAAAATTGTACATACATCTTGTGTTCTTTGTGTTCTTTGTAGTGATGGCTTGTTGACGATATTTTTTGTTGTTATCTGTTGTCGATATATGTTCACATACAACTGGTTATAAATGAAAGTAATAATTGATGAGTAAATGGTGATTGCTAACTAAGGAGTTTTGTGAAGGGAAGTTTAAAAAGATCCCTACACTAATTCACCCCCCCTCTCAATGTGGTCCTTGTGTCCAACAATTGGTATCAGAGAAGGCCTTCACTATAAGCCTTAACAAGCTTGGAGGAGATACATGGACACACAAATGGATGATGAATTTCCAATCCTTGATGAGGAAAATTATTCAACATGGAGAATAGAAATGAAAGTTCATTTGAAGGAAAAATGAGCAGGTGTTTGGAAAGCAGCTATTG
Source organism: Picea mariana (assembly GCA_032191745.1). Classification (NCBI taxonomy): domain Eukaryota; kingdom Viridiplantae; phylum Streptophyta; class Pinopsida; order Pinales; family Pinaceae; genus Picea; species Picea mariana. The sequence continues at coordinate 69,231 of JASDQU010790034.1, read as the reverse complement.
GTGGACCAGTTCCCATAAATAATGAGTCAAAGTTTACAACTCAAAAGGAAGAAAAGAAGAATGATGCATTGGCTCTCAAAACCATCTTCAATGGACTCTCAATTTCTATCAAATACAGCATAGGACAATGCACTTCCGCCAATGATTTATGGCTAAATATAGAGAAGACATACCAAGGAAAAAAGGAAGACACTAAAAAAAACTACATCAAGAACAATGAAGGTAAGGAATCTCCACAATACTCTGATTGCAATAATTCTAAATGTGATGATGTTGAATGTTTCTCTACATGTGAAGAAGAATATCTAGAAATAGTTTGTGAAGAATCAGATGATAATTATCCCATGGAAGAAGTAGAAGAAGAACTTTAAAAGATTAAAAAGAAACTTGATCGGGGTCTATATGAATACAACTATGACCATAGTTATATAGACTATAGCTATCTTTCAGAGAACACTAAAAGTTTTGTTGAAAAGAATAAAAAACATATTTTGAAACTAAAGAAAATGCTCAAGGAACAAGAAGAAAGTAAAAGGTCTCAATTAGAAGAAAAATAAGAAGAGATCAAAAGACTAAAGAATGAAATATAAGAAAATAAGAAGGTAGATAATGAGATTAGCAAAATTATTGAAGTTAATATCCATATCAAGACCCAAATTGAAGAAGCCAAAAGGGTTGAGTAACTACTAAATAATCAAGTAAATGAAAAGGAAGATTCATGTCATAAGTTGGAAGCTAAAGTTGTTGATCTTAGAAAGAAAGTAGAGAAGTCAAACAAATTCTTGAATAGCTCAACAATATTAAATGAAATCTTGGATAGTCAAAGATCACCAAATGATAAATCAGGTCTTGGATACAACAAAGAAGCTACACATGTTGAAGCAATCACCTCAAAGAATATTGAACTAAGTCCCTCATTCTCAAAATATGGAAATAATGTTTCAAGTCAACCATCTACACAAGGGAAGGAAACTTTCAAAAAAACAAAGCAAGGAAAACATCAAGAAGCCATATTTACACCTCAAAGAAAATTCTAAAGAGAAACACCTTCAAGATGGACACCAAAGCAAAGGTATGAGAAACAAATTCATGGTCACTGTTACTCATGTAATGAATACGGTTACAAAGCTTTGGAATGTAGATATTATGCAAGGAGAGATAATGAAAGGTTTCATAACACCCTAAGGTGTTGGAGATGTAATCAAGTAGGACACATTGTTGCTCATTGTCACACCATGAGATGCTACAACTGTAGTGGATTTGGCCACAAATCCCAGGATTGTTGGAACACAAGAAGACAATCCATGAGGAGTGTTTCATATAGTATGACTAGAAGAACACATGAGGCTAGAAGAGAAGAAAATTTTGAAAAGATGGAAGCTCAGAGATTAAGTTCTGAGAAGCTGGGACACCTTCAAAAGTGGGTGAAGAAGCCTGAACAATTAGAACATAATGGCATCCCTAAGGAAATCTCAAGCTTGAATTCTTCTGAAGAATACATTGGTTACATTGGTAGCAGTCATGTACATATGTGAGCAGACCTATAAATAGGTCATGTACATACGCAATTTGTTTATATAGAAGGTCGCGTACATTTGGTAATAGCTTTTGAAAAAGGCTATGCATATGAGTTGCATCATGGTATGATGTATAACTCTATGTTGCAGGGTCTGATGTGGTTTTTTGCAGGTTTTCATGATTACATGCTGACATACATAATTGTTGTATGTATTTGTAGTGACACATGATTGAGTGTTGAAAGACTATCTTGGATGCATGGTACTAACCCTAGAGTGTGGATTGAAACATTTTTCTGTTGAGGTACAATGTTGGTTTTGACAGTGAAGTTATATCAAATTGGTTATGAGATATATCATGATGATGCTAGCTAGAGATGTCATTGATCTATAGAGACACACTTCTAGTACATGTATATTTGGATGTTTAGTATTTGTTGTAGTGAATGGAGGTTGAGCTGGATCTGTTAGGGTACATGGATGGTACATATTTGAGTTCCATCGATATATCTTATGATTTATTGTTAGAGGCATATTTGTTGGATATCGTGGTGCATGCATTTGGCATGTGGTTGAGCTACATATTGGGACATGTAGTTGATGATTTGATGAGGTGGTTATATTGTACATCATTTATGAGTCATATAATTGATGCATGTTTGGTACACTTTTGGTACACTGATAGAGAAACCTTCTAGCAATATGATTGGCACATGGTTTATGGTTAATATGGAATACACGTATGAGATCACATCTTGATTGTAGTTCATCCTGTTTGGTGCATGGTGGATGCAATTTCTTGGTAAAGGTTGTGATACATATTTAGTGCAATGTTGATGCACTCATAGATGGTATATGTTTGTGGGTGATAATACTTGGCTAAAGTACATCATTGGCATTTCTTGTTTAGAATATACTTTGGTACGTGATGTATGGGATGATATAATTGAGACACTTGTTGTGATGCTTGATTGATATCCCGATGGTTGAGATACATGGTTGTGCCACTTGGTTCATGGTACAGACATATCATGAGTGATATGACACTTGTTTGAGGCACATGGTTGGCATGTTGGTAGAGGGATATGTTCTTGGCATATGGTTGATACACTCCATTGATGATATATTATGGTATATTGTATGGTATTTATGTACATGGTTGATGTACATAGGTGTTGTGCATGGTTGGCACACAATACGGCATAGGATGTACATGGGTGTTGTGCATGGTTGGCACACAATATGGCACAGGATTTACTTGGCTGATGTTTTGTTCATGATTCTCTATTCATTGTTGACATATATTTTTCTTCATGATGTATGGTATGGCACAAGTTTTATGCATGGAAAGGTCCAAGGATCATCATAGGAAGAGCGGATCATTCTTGAAGTAGTTGATCTATGTTCCAGTTGAGAAGTAGCATTTGTAGCAGAAGCATATTGCAGTGGTAGCATATTGTTCATATTGCAAAGAAGATAGGGGGAGACATACCCATAAGGGGAGTCATTCTTCTTCCCATGATTCTAGGAGAGATTCATCAGATGTAAAGGTAAATACTTGGAGAAAGAGCATGAAGGCATGGTTCCAGGGGGAGCGATGGTCACAGGGGAAGCATGAGCGATATGACTTCAGCATTACATCAAAGTGATATCCCTTTTTCAAAAGGGGAGATATTATTCAAAGGAATATCAAACGCGGGGGAGCAGCCCTAAGGAGAGAACTACCCTTTTTCATTGATGCCAAAGGGGGAGAGATAATTACATTGATGTGATTGATATGACCATTGATGAAGATAAATGCCATGTCTACATGTTTCCATCAATTATTGGTGTTGACATCAATGTTGGTATTGCCATCAATGCCGAAGGGGGATATTGTTGGATCATGTTTCCATTGATGTCAAAGGATTGATGTCAAAGAAACAATGTCTTTTCATAGTATATTGATGAAGTATCTATTGTCATTGTTGTAGATGAAGATGGATCAATGTGTTGTCATGCATAGATGAAGATGGATCGATGTTTTTTCATTAATATATGTTGCATAGATAGATGGATGCATTAATTTATTAATCGTTGGATCATGTGGTCATGTGGTCATGCATAGAATCAATGACAAAGGGACAATATCATAGTGATGTATTGTCATGGGTTATTCCATTTGGATTGTTGTAAAGATGACTCATTATTTTCTTGTCATGGTTGATAGGAAGTACAAATGGATTAACACCAAAGTGGTCCCCTTATGGTGAAATCCCTCATGGGAAGACACTTTGCGGTTTAGTTATACTATAAGTATGGTTAGATAAACTATGTTTAATTGTGGAATAATAACATAAAGATCAGTGAATTTGTCAGTGAAAATATCCTAGATGGATAGTGCTTGTCATGCCATTTCCGGTGGTATGTGGAATGTCACATAAATCCTCACGGTTTGAGAGTTATGGCCTTATGAAGTTGGAGGACCCTCATGTGTTGGCTAGAAGCCCCAAAAGTTCAAAGAAGTCAAAGTATTTACAAAGAAGAAATTCTTTAAATAATAAAGTGAAGTGATGAAGTCAAAGAGGATTATTTAAATAATAAATTTAATGGAGAACTTTCTAATTATGGAAAGTGGTTATAAGTGGGTTAACCCTAAAATAAGGAAAGTGGGTTAAGTGGAAAAGTGGCCATGCGAATAAAGTGGCTAAGTGGACAAAGTTGGATAAAGGTATCTATGTGTGAAAATGATTGTGTGGATAAAGTGGATATGTGGACAAAGTGGCCCAGTGGATGCTTCTAAGGAAGCAACTTGGAGAGTATAAATAAGAGGCAAGTGTCTCTTGTAAGTATATATCTCTTGAGCATATATTGAAGATCTATTCTGAGGAAGAGAGTGATTGCAAGTTCTCATGGACGCATCAAAGTTTTTGTAAGTCTAAGATCTTGACGAAGAAATTTTTGGAAGTTTAGAAACCCTAGTTTCTAAAGGAGCACACATGCTGTAGTGAGCCTAAGCGCGTACACACGCGGGCTACAGTGAGGCAGGGCACGTACACAAGCAAGCTAAAGAATATCAAAGCACTTACAATTGAAGAAAGTCATAGCTACTTGAGTGTGAGTTGGTGCCAAGTTCCTGAAGGATGAAGCAAGTTCCAAATCCTCATTCTATGGGCTCAGATCTTCCATAAAAGTTCTGGTATGGTTACACGTTTGTTTTGATGGATACTCTTGCTTATGGTATGGTGAATTCTTAAGGAATTATTGGTATGGTTGTTGTGATATGGTTTTATTGGTTCATTGAGTGAGTGAGCAACACTCTTATGTTTCAGTATTGATATGGTTTCCATAGTATATTGGTTACTTATACATGATTGAATAACATTCATATTGTATGGTTGAGAAGCATGAATAAGTTGTTGGAGAGCATAGATGTGTTGTGATTGGTTACGGTACATATTTGAAAGTGAAGAGAAGAAGTGGATGTGACGGAGGATGCAAAAGATATGAGTTTTCATGGAGAGAGAAAACCCTAGATCTTAAGGAGGCACACGCAAGATGCTGTGGGCCATACCGCATATATATGTGGGTTGCACTATTGGTAGGGCACGTACATACGTGTGATGAACTACTGACAGGTCGCGTACCTGTTGAAAGATTGGTATTTGTTGAGGATTGAATCCTCTTCTCACTTGGTGCTAAGTTGTGTAAGACGAGTCTTTCATTGCAGAGTTGGTGCTCTTATGGAGTTGTAACTCTATCCAGTTGTTGATAATAAACCCAAGGATTGTATTCCATAATAAAAGGAAAATTGTGCATACATACTGTGCTCTTTGTGTTATTTGTGGTGATGACTTGTTGATGATATATGTTGTTGTTATCTGTTGCTGATATATGTTCACATACAATTGGTTATAAATGACAGTAATAAGTGATGAGAAAATGGTGATTGCTAATTAAGAAGTTTTGTGAAGGGAATTTTAAAAATATCCCTACATTGATTCACCCCCTCCCTCTCAGTGTGGTCAGTGTGTCCAAAAACTTATCCCTTCATGCTTCATTGAATTTTTAGTACTAGCCAAGCCCACTAGCCAACTCACCATAGCACTACACCATTAATCAACCAAATATCCATTTTCCATATCACTTTTGCAAAGTGCGCCACGCCTTTCCTATATTAAACTTCTTCAAATGACAACTTGCTAGGAACACAACCCAATATGAAACTTAAAAAATGAGCATAACCATAGTAGCAAGGGTCAAGAGCACCCAAAATATTTCCATGAATAATGCAATATCAAAACCAAAACTGGATTATAATTCTTTCATCCACAAGGAAGCATTATCATATTTTACGAGATATCATCAAAGCCATTTAGTGCCATGTTTTTAAGCATACAACCAACACATATTACCATGATATTTTAAACCACAAACTGAAGCTGAATGAACTATAGAGAACCGTGTTGCTACCATCACATAGACATGAAAAATATAAGCATTTCTTATCCACCATATTCCAATGAGTATAAAAAGCGGGTCCCACCTACTAGTATATTATTAATATAAATAAATAATAAATCTTGGCAATCATTTGTGAGCATAGAATTCATCGTTGCGTTTTTAAGTGTCAACACACGCAACTATGGAAAACATTAGAGGAATATGATAGGTTCCAAAAAATAGACCTGCAAGAGGAGGAAATAAACACTACAATCCAGGATTTGAAGCAACGACAAATGACCATGAGCATTACAAAGAGGTTGAAGGGCGTGCATGAGGTGAAGACCCTGTAGATAGAATTGAAAACTGTGCAGAACAACAAGTAGGCCAGAAAATCCCAGTTAGAGCCTCTCCAGAACCAAGCAGCGGAAATAATTGCAAAACTAAAGGAGGAGAAGACAAGGATGGCTCAGTATCATGTTGAGAGTGCCAATTCTCTCAAGGAACACATAAAAACACAGAGGGTAGAAGAGCTCACAGAGAAAGTTGTGTAAGAGAGATAAAAAAGGGATGAATTAGAAGGAAAGTCTCAGAGCTTGGCAGAGGTTGTTCAGGGAGTGTGCACCACCTGAGTGGGTCGGGACGAGCCACATGTCAGTGTTGGGGGCCTATTGGGTGTAGACCTATTTTGAGAAGGAATTCTATTTTTGGCATAGGCCTATTTTTGGAGAAGGATCTATTTTGAGGAAAGACCTAACCTTGGAAGAGAAGACCTGATGTTGGAGTGCAAGCAATAGGTGGAAAGAGGGAAAAACAACATGCAAGAGGAAAAGCAATGTGGAGACAACGAAGGAAATCCTAACCATGATATGGTTATGGTTTTTGAAAAATATTGTGACTATAAGCCCTATAGTATTATAAATAAATACCTAGGAGGTCTAGAGAGAGTGTGGTAGTCGAACTTAGTAAGGAAGATTTATGTTGTTGATTGTAATAAGTCTTGTAGAAGAGTCAAATAAGATATTCCTTGAGGATTAGATCACAGGATGAGGATATTGGTGTGATATAGTCCACCTAACATAGGGTCCTTTCCCTCATCTTGATTGTAATACTAAATATGTAATGCACGTAGCGCGAGATTTTGTAGTGGAATAAATAAAAGAGCATAGAGCCAGATCTTTGTAGACGTAGCCTTAGGAGGGGGTGAACCATGGTAAACTTGTGTGTTATGTGTGATTTTTAATGAATGAATAATTTATGTTCGTTATTATCCTGTGAGTGAATGGGTAAACTAGAATTATCAGCATGCATGCATAGGTTTAAACATGAAAACATCATAGGAGTACTTGCATAACTAAAAAGGATATTGAATAAGAAAGAAAGAACATAATATTATATCCTCACTCATTCCTAGAATGAAAGAACTTGAGCATTGCAGTCACCCATAAAATCTATCCTGGGTGAGACTGCGTTGTGCACCCTATGTGCAACATTTCCTTCCGATTTACAAGGAGGGTCAATAGTTTTTTAGGGATTTGTTGGAAACCTGTTGAGATCTGAACCTAGGTTAGGCCAAGAAGTGAAATAAGTAAACCAACAGGAAACATTTTTTGGAGCATGCACATGGATAGGTTAAAGAACCTACATTCAAGGTAAGTTTTGAAACAAAACCCTACATATAATAGCCCTTTTGGCATCACCTATGAGCAGGAAAAGTCTCACCCAAGGTATCTTTATGGGGATTGCATGAACTGAGATTCTCCAGTGGTGAGGGAATGAAGGAAGACATGCTCTATCATATCTAATAGACCCTTTCATGCATTGTATTCTAGTTAATATGTCCTCATTACTTGATTATTTATTCATATCAGGTTAGATTCTTATCAATTAACAATTAAACATACATTTAACATTATTGTCCATGAATCTTTCAATATTATCATTAAAGATAACCATTCATCATAGGAAAAGCAAATATCAACATAAAACAAACATGAATTAACTTATTGTAAACATGAATAACTATTTCACAGCATAACTCGACACAAGATTATTGTGGTTCTCCCCCTCCTAGGCTACATCCACAAAGATATGATTATTTATTATAGTTAAGGTACTTGGGTGTGCTCTATGATGCAACAGATGTTCAATATCTCTTCCATTGGTTACATTCCTGGATTATTTACAAATAATATCGTATGATCACATCAATTTCTCTCGACTTTCCGTTGTTAAGGTTTTTTCTTCAACCTCTGAACTTCTCCTCTACTCTCTCAGAATTCCCTTTAATTATGAACTTTCTTCCCTTTTACCTCTGGTTTTCTTGCCAAATCAGAATGAGTTGTCTCGCACTCCTGCTCCACTGGTGACAACTCATTCTTGATTGGTGTTCCCATATTTTATGGGATCTTGTTCCTTTTCTATCTCCCCTCTTCTTCTCTTTCTTCTCTCTTCCTTCTTGATATTCTTGATCCTGCATCTTTTCTCTGTGCTTCGTTTCTTCTCTTTGTTATCTATTCACCCTATCTTCCCAACAAACCACCAACATTCACCTTTGTTTCATCTCGATCCACTTAGGCTTGTTGTGTCATGCTCTTCCATGCCTAAATGACTTTCTCGATGGTTTCCTTCTCTTTCTATACTACTGTTGTGACTTTGGTGTCCTTGTTCACAAATTCTTGCATTGTCTCCACCATCAAGTTATTTAGTTTTTCCTTAGTGTCTTTCACTGCTATTGTCATGATGGTTTGCATTGTAGTTAGTTCCTATAGTACCCCAATTTCCTTGTTTTGTCACAGTCAAAACTCATGTGCAACCTTTTTCCATTTTTCCTTCAATTGTTCCACTAAAATATGTAGTTTTTTGTTCGCCAATAGTGTTGTTATTATTTCAGTTGGTAGCATATTATTGGCATGCTCAGTGTCTTGACTCATTTGTTTCTATACACCCCTTATTTGTTCGTCTAGTGCTTGCAAATCTAGGGTGTTTTTCATATCTGTCCATATGAGTGTTCCTTCTTCGCATATCTTTATACACTCTTGTTCTAAATGTTTAATATTCACCACCATTATGTGTGCATTCCTTTCCCTCTTCGCTCTTTCTTCCGGTGGTGTCTGTGGTGTTGCATTCACTTCTAGTTCCATAATATTCTTGCGAAGGACCTGGATATCCTTCTTGATCTTCCCTAGTTATTCGATTATGGCTTCTACCACCATTGTTACTTACGATACTTATTTATATAATTGTTGTACCATTACTTAAAATGTTTGCACCAATTGTCCGGATTCCTCCTTTTCCTTCCTTATTTCTTTGACCTTTTTATTTTCTACGTTATTTTCCTGCTAGGATTTCTCGACCTTCACTTCTGCTACAAGATTCTCCTTCTTATCTTTCTCTACCTCACTATTTGATTTTATTTTCTCCTTTTATGCGAGTTCTACTTGTAGTTCTACTGTGCACTTTTCCTGTAGCACAGTATTGTATTGTATCTACATTTGTTCTTTCTCTGCTTCTGCCTTTGCTATTTTTGTGTCTACAATGTTTGCATGAAGGTGTAATTCTTGTATAATCCATATATGCAAGTTTTTTAATACTTCGGTACTCATCTAGAATACGACTAAGTCCATGTAACTTAGTCCCTGTAGATGTTTTTGATTTCCGGGGTTGGGTAGCCCGACTATCCCCACTGCCACTTTGATCACTCTACGTGGTTTTATTTCCTGAACTAATCCTGCAGTCTATGTTACTTTTTTCGGACCTGTTTGGCCTTTACCTAGTCCTTGCACTGATGTTAATTGAAATGATTCCAAGATTTTCTAGATTACCTCTAGATGTTCTTGTATGAATTCATGTTTCTTGGTCCATTCCTCAACTACCTCCTCCTCTTCCCTATGTTGCATCATACTTCTTGTTGCATCCATCATTTTTCGGAATGCTACTAGCTAATCTTGCATCCGCCTGTGGTGAGCTTCTTTCTTTTTATCTTCTTTCTCCCAGATTTATTATGCAGTATCATCCATTTGTTGGCCAATTCTTTCCATGTTTCCTTCGGTCAATATGTAGAAAGGCGATGGTGGTATTTGTTCCTTCATTTTCCTATGTTCTCTCCATTCTTGTGTTTCTCTCGTATCCTTTATTTTCTTTCTTTGTTGGGGGTCTGTAGATATGTCACATATAACTCATGTTCCTATTGGTTGATATTTTTTGTGTATCCCCTAGATCTTTGAAACTTTTTTCTCGTTCCTCCTCTTTGTCTAATGGGTCTTCCCTATCTATTGGCTTCGCTCACTCCTCCCCTGAGCCATGGGATCCCTTGTTCATCTCCTTGTCCCAGTCTATAAGTTTCGGGCCCACTTCTGCTACTGTCACCTTGTAGCTCATTTGTGTCCATTGTTGTGTTGGTTCCTTCGTAGTTTATAGATACATGTGGTGCATGTCAGCTCTAAACCACACGATCCCTTGGTATGTTTCTATTGTTTCTGGTATAATGTGTGGTGTGTGTGTCACTATCTGGGTGATATAATCTAAGTATGTAAAGAATATTGTGTTTGTCTCGATTTGTCTCCTCTTCAATGTTGTGTTCCATAAGTTGGTATAACTGTGAGCTAAGGTGTGACTGCATAATGTGTGCATGGACTGGTAATACACTGGTGCTTCCCATCCGACTAGTGCAACCAGTATTAACAACCATGCATAATGGAACTTGGTGCCCTTTTCCTGGGCCTTTGTGCAGTCTTCTAAAAACTAGTTCCTGAGAAAATTGGCCAAGTTCATCTAGATCCCTTCTACACATTTCTATGCAATGAAAATTATTGTGGCTCGTACTTCATCTGCGTGACATTTGTGCAGTATATTGGATTTCATTACCTTTGTTGCAAACCTTACCTTTTTAGTATTGATGTGTTTGACATCCACTCCCCGCTTTCCCCGTATTGTGTTGAATTTTTCTTTCATTTCCTCTGACAAGGCTCGTTCTCCCGCCTTGGTGAAAAATGCACTTGGATCTTCGATTGTTTGGGGTAGTCCTGTAATTTTTGCAATCAACGCACTAGTAATATATATTTCATTGTCGAGCCAAATTTTACCGTCATGAACACAACTGAGTAACATTTTCACACATGCATTGATTTATGTACTTCACCTGAAATGTGGGATGTCTAGCACATTTCGTATCCCTTCCCTATAGAGCCTCATCGCCCATTCCTATGGCTTGAGTACAATTTATCATGTTTCTTTGACCGTTGTGGCACATAGGTATTGGTCCCTTTCCAACTATGGAAACTTTTGTGCATCTGTAATTGCATGATCAATATACTTTAGGTTGGTGAATTTTACGTGTAACTCTTCATCCCTACTCACGCCATCTGGGATTGGTGCCTCCGACAATGGATACTTCACATTGGCTTGAATCTAGACCTATTGTGCATTGATAATTCGTGGTGTTAAGTAATCTCAAGGAAAATTTTCCTCTGGTGCTAGAGTCGGGGATTTGACCACTTCTTCGACCTATGGTATTTTCATTGATTTCTTTGTTTGTTTCCTTATTTTTGTCGAAGACCCTCCTAGTTTCGGTGGTGTCATTCCTTATCTATGGCCAGTTCTAGGCTTTGTGCGATCCCTCCATGTGGTCACCTATTGTTCAGATCTGATTATCTAGTCTCTTTTTTCCTCATTGTTCTGGTTCACTTCTCTATCTGCTCTTGCTTGCAATAAACAATAGTGACCCTTCCTTGATTTCATGTGTTTCCTTACACTTTCGTGCCAGCTGGGACTATATCATCTGGCCTTAATTGCTTGGCCCACTCTGCGATTGGTATTCCATACAGTTTTATTAATGTCATTTCTCTTCTCGAATCCATCCTAAAATCCTGGCCCATCCTACTATTATGTATTAACTTTTAGTTGTTGTTTCTATTTATGGCCCGACTGCAGATTTATGAATTTTCATTACTACTAAGCATCAATGTTGTCCATTTTATCTTTTTAATGGTCTTGTATACGTTGGACTGTGCATACTACTATTCCATCATTCTTCCTCTGAGATAATCTTAGTACCCAATCCGCTAATCCCCTCTTCCAATCAGACAAAGCTCCTCTTTGGCATCCTTCGGGTTCCCTTGCTCCATGCCACCTCATTAATTGTCACCCTGAGCCTTCCCTTGGTCATGCACAACTTCTTGACCTCCTTAGCGACCTTTATAGTCATTTTCTTAAAATTGCATCAGCGGAGGCTCTTACGATGATTGACGCTATGCGCTTTTGTGCTTTCTTGCGAGTGGTAGGTTTACATTCTTTATACCTTACTACCAGGGTTTCCTTATGTAATTCTCTCTTATCATGTTTGTATGTGATCATCCTATAATGTGTATGAAAATATTGTCTTCTTTGTGTCCATATCCACCAGTGTCATCGTCCCACTTGTTGACATTATTTTCTTAATAGTTGCACCAGGTATGAACTTCCACTCAGTAATTGTGCTTGTTTGGTGCATGCTTGCCTAACCATTCATAATTCCATAGATCTCTACAACATTTCAATGTTACCACATTCACTCTAAGTGGGTAATCTATGATCGTTCTCATATCTTAATGGCTTTTGGCCCCTCTATTGAATTCACCCCCTTTATACTAGCTACTAGTTGAAGTCGTGACCTTCACACACTAGTCCACAATATCCCTTTATACTAGCTACTAGTGAATTCACCCCCTTTATACTAGCTACTAGTTGTAGTCGTGGACTTGATGCCTTGGAACAATCAATGAAGATTGAAGCCATGGTAGGATATTCAAGGAGCCTGAGAGTGACAAGACCCCCAACAGATGCAAATTTGGCACAACTACAAGGGAAAATATCAGTCATTTCAGAGACGATTCAATAATTGACGATACCCAGACCAGGTTAACCACAAGTCTAGTGTATCAGATGTTACATAGAAGGAAATATGGTGAATGAATGTCCACGAATGAGGGGAATGGGACCTCCTCAGAATATGATGGGACGCTCACCAGGACCCACGAGAGGAGTTGTGTAAGTATGTGTGAATTTACCATTCCATACCCCAACCCCATATCATGCTTTTCTAGGTAATCAAGCAGCATCATCAACTGAGTATTGTGATATTTATTGAATCCATGGGAATGGGCCAAGACAGTGCCCCATTATTCATAAGTATTCAACAGTACCGAATACTGTGCATTGTGAGTTTTTCGCATCTACCACACATGCTACAAATCAGTGTAGAGAGTTGGATGCACTTGCAGACAGGTTGGATTGAACATCATTCAAGGTGAACAAAACCCCTCAGGGACCGGGAAGAGGTAGAGGAGGTGGAGCTGGAGGAGACTTCAGAGGAGGAAGAGTTGAGGGAAGAGGACCACATAGATGCTACAATTGTTATGAGAAAGGCCACATGGATAGAGATTGTCATCATCCGAGGTGGCCTTGGTGCTCTCACTGTAGAACCAATGGGCACGTAACTGAATATTTCCTAGAACTAATTGCAAAATGGGAAGATCGGGTACGTCAACTAGGAACTAACCTCATCAATTCAGATATAAAGAGAGTTATTAGATGACAACTTCCCAACCTTAATATCATTACTTGAGGAGGGGAAAAGACTAGCGCAAATGCTAAGGATTTATCACAGATCCAAAAAGCAGTGCCTAAGAAGGATAGGTATGATCCTCTGAAACAAAATCTATTCTTTAGAAATTCCATAGAAGTATTTCAGAATATCCCTAGCCGTAAGATGCAAGAGAAACCCCCTCAGCTTATTTTTTACCCCAAGATTTCACAAGTGCATGCTTCACCCCCTGCACCCAAAAACCTTGTAGTACCAATGAGACAACCTGAACAACCACAAAATGTAGTTGACCTTTGGTTTCAGTTATTTTCTGATATTCTTGGGAATGACCAGTTGGCAGAAAATTTGTGCAATGCACTATACCTAGTTCTAGGCAATGAAGAATCTCCAGAAACAAGAATAAGGGCTAATCTTCCTAAGATGAATACTCAGAGAGTGTAGAGAAGGAACGTACAAACTGGAAAGGATTTTAGATTAACATCCTAGCTAGATGAATTTGAGATTAAGGATGCCATGTTAGATCTAGAATATGATGTTAATATACTCCCTAAAAAGACTTGGGAAGCCTTAGGAAAACCCTATTTGACACATTCCCCAATCCACCTAAGAATGGCCAATCAATATTGTGTTTTCCAATAGGAAGACTACAGAATGTGGAAATAGATGCTGGGGGAGTGAAGACTGTAGTTGATTTTGAGGTAATAAAAATCATGGAAGGACCCTTACCCTACACTACTTGGTACTGATTGGGCTTATGACAACTATGCGGTGATTGACCTAAAGAAAGACAATATGACATTTGGGGTAGATGAAACAAAGTAGTTCAACCCTTGGATCCATATGCTGGCCCTCGATACATAGAGCCAATAGACAACAATATGGAGGGAGAATACTTGGATCAGTTGAACACTGTGACAGCAGGAACAAGAGAAGACTACATAAATCCTATTGTTGATAGATCAGTAAGTTGGAGGAGCATATAATCAGAGGATAAAGATTCATAACTGGCATTTGACATTTGGCAGCAAGGTTCATATGAAATATTTTCAAGAATATGAGCAACTATCATGGCAGCTAGATGGGTTGGAACTGAGGTCATAAAACACCCAATATATGATGGTACCTTAGTACGTGACATTTTTCTGGTCAGCATGGAAGAAAAGGTAGTGGAAGATCAAAGTATCTCAATGTTGGATTTATCCCTCCAAGACACCCCTGCCAGATGGTGGGCCAATCACAAAGCCTTAGTTGAGAATTGGGAAGATGCGAAACAAGATATCCAATATATATTTCAAGATAAGGAGAACCTGGAATCAAATATGTGGATGGATTTCCAGGTTGCGCAATTGTTCACCAGACAGTATGATCCTAAACCACATATTGAACAATGCATGAGATAGTGGCAAGTTGCGGAAATACCATCTCGCTTATGGGTTCAAGTGTTTCCCCATTCACTAGGTCCAATTTTCAAATCTTGGTTCATGCATGAAGAAACCATGAGATAGACCAGCAACTGGAAAACGTTGGCAGATCAATTTTGCAAGGACTTCCCATTTACAGGTACATACCCTAAGATTAAAGTAATCCTGGAAATAATTAAAGAATTCATTTTTACATATACTGGTAAACAAAAATTAGACCTAGTGCTATGTGCAAAGCATAGCAAAGAACTTCAATATAACCTTCACCTAAACTTGTACAAGAGACCGATAGAATTCTATAAGATTGAGAAGGATCTAGAAATCCCAGTGATTTAGAAGAATTGAGAAACTTAGCCATTAAGGAAACAAAAGGAAGCAGAGAAATCCATAACATCGTACCTATCCAGACTGATGGTTCTTATAATTATCCATTGAATTTGTGCAAAGTCAATATAGGAACCACATAGAAACCTAAGATAGCTATGGTGGGAGATTACTGGGATGAGAAAACTAGCCAAGAAATATCTAGCTTATTGTGAGAGTATGAGGACTTGTTCCCAAAGACATTTTCGGAGCTAAAGGGGATTAAACGAGCTATGGGAGAGATGAAAATTGAACTAAACCCAGGATCAAAGCTTGCAAGGCATAGACCATATCACCTTAAACCCAGAGTGAAAGAGAAGGTTACGAGGGAAATATACAAGATGGTGGAAGTTGGACTTATTTTTGCAGTGGAAGAAGTAGGATGGGTTAGCCTAATAGTCATCCAGAGAAAGAAGAAAACATAGGAAATTAGGGTCCATATAGACTACAGAAGCCTTAATTCTTCCTGTGTGCATGACCCATTCCTAACACCTTTTACTGATGAGGTGCTAGAACAGGTTGCGGGGAAAGAATCTTACTCATTCACAGAAGGATTTTCGGGGTATCACCAAGTAAGGATTGTTGAAGAAGACAAAAAGAAGACCACATTCATAATAGAATGGGGTCATTTGCATACAACATGATGCCATTCCACTTAAAGAACGCCCCTGCAGTTTTTTCCTGAATTGTAATAGAAGCTTTCTGAGAATTTATTCACAAGTTTATAGAATTTTATATGGACGATTGGATGATATACAATCTACTCAAGGAACATGTAGAGCTACTATGTCTAATGTTTGATAGATGTACAGAATTGTATATATTGTTAAACCTTAGAAAGTGTATCTTTTGTGTGCAACATGGAAATTTGTTAGGCCACATAGTCTACCAAGAGGGAGTACTGGTAGATCCAACCAAAGTTGCGGTTATTGTGAACATGTCGCCACCTACAAGTGCTAAGTAGTTGCGCTCCATGCTAGGGCACACAAGGTACTATCACAGGTTTATCAGAAGATATGAAAACATCACTACACCTCTGGAAAATATACTAAAGAAGTATGAAGTTTTCCAGTGGACCCTAGAGTGTGATAAAGTGTTCGATATCCTGAAGGAAAAGCTCAACACAACACCTATTTTGATATTTCCAAATTGGGAAAACAAATTTCATGTACACGTAGACACACCAGGTATTTCCTTGGGATCCATCCTAGCACAACCTAGAGATGGAGCCATGGATCATTCTATCTACTTTACTAGAAGGAAGTTTTCACAAGCTGAGAACAACTATACAACAATAGAAAGTGAGGGTTTAGCTATGATTTACACTTTGCAAAAGTTTAGACATTATTTGCTAGGTTCTCATTTTAGGTTCTTTACCAATCATTCTGCATTAAAATATCTAGTTAACAAACCTGTTTTGGACAGAAACATTTGTCGATGGTTATTATTGTTTCAGGAATTTTCATTTGAAGTGATCATTAATCCTGGAAGATGCAACGTGGGGCCTGATCACCTGTCTAGAGTAGATTCAGGAGAAAGTGGCAGAGTAGTCGATGATTAGCTCCCAGATGCAGACCTATTCTGGCTTGAGGGCATACCAGAATACTTGGAAGACATAGCAGGTTCTTAAGTACAGGGGATTTCCCAGAAACGTACTCTGTGACTCAAAAATGTCATATGGTGGTTAGAGAAACAGACTATCAATTGATTGTGGGGAAATTTTATAAGTTGGGACTAGATAATATCCTTAGGAGATGTGTCTTAGATCATGAAAGACAAGACATACTGTGGGAGTGCCACAGTGTAGTTGTGGGAGGTCATGTTGGAGGAAAGGCCACTTCGCAGAAAGTCCTCCAAGATGGACTATGGTGGGCCACGCTCTTCAAGGATGCAAAGTCGTATGATAGATCTTGGGACATTTGTCAAAGAATGGGTAAGCCATCATGACGAGATGAATTGCCTCTTCAGTCAGTTCGATCTCTATAAGAAATTGAGAAATGGGTGGTTGACTTCATTGGGAAAATGAACACCACAACTAAGAATTCAAAGGATAGGAATATTATCACCACAACCAATTACCTTACACATTGGGTTGAGGTAGCAGTTTTCTTGGATTGTTCGACTGATACTACTGCTAGGTTCATTTTTTTAAATATTATTACTCATTTTGGATGTCCTGGGAGTCTGACCAATGACCAGGGAGGTCATTTTATCAGTAGTACAATAGAAAATCTTAAAACGGAGTTCTTAATCCAACATCATAAAAGTAGCCCCCACCATCTGTTGGTGCAAGTTTGATCAGACCTAGGTCCTTCTTAGGTTACCAACAAAAGGTATCGAGTAGTCTAGAGCACTGGCATTTTCATCTCCTCCGAAGAGAAGAAGTCTCACCCAAAGCATTGTTGAAACAAATAGATAGGGAAGGGTAGGGAAAAGACTTAGGAGGATTCACAGAACCTTTAGGACTCATCATGTTCTTGCGCAATAAATCTACCTACCGAACAAATCTGAACTCATGTATGCAAGAATTGAACCTACTTATGTTGCAAATAATAATTTAGACATAGAATCATCATGTGGAACTCACAAACCATAAAGAAGAATTGTAATGTATAAGTAAAACACACAGAGATACAACATATTTTGAAAATTTAGGTCCTTCTTCATATTAGCTTCAGAATATTTCTTCAGTTACAAACTCAGAAATACACTGTAGTGCTCTGTTTTAGACTCTCGGCTATAGACTCATGTCACAGAGATATTACTCTCGAAATATGTATCGATTACATTACAGACTTAGAACCTCTCTTGAATCGACTGACAACAACCTCATAGAGGGGGATCAGACTGAACTAGGTCACAATTCAGCTGAACCAATAGCTAACCAACCAACCAAAAAAAATCCCAACAACCCAACCCTTCTATAATCATGTTCATACCTATATATAAGTTAGGTTGTTTCTTATGTCTCATCTTGCATGCTTTCTTGTTCAGTTGTAACCGCTTTTTCTTAGTTGGCATTGCACTGTCTTTCGCAACTGATTTCTATTGCTCTTTCTTTCTCTGTTTTCCAGACTCTTTTGAAGCTTTCACAACTCATACTCAATCAAAACTTTTTTGATTCATTATCCAAAAAAGGAAGGGCCCAATAGGCTTCGACCACAACCCTTGACTCACCCTCGAGTCAAGTGCTTGGTTCTTTCACAACTTCCTGGAGTACCTTATTTTTTCCCTTGTCCTCCTTTTCTTCTTCCTTCTTCTCTTATGTTTGTGCTTTCTCTTCTTTCACCTCTTCAAATGAAGGGCCCAACTATGGGACTAGCTGCAATTCCCTTTCCCTCACTACTTGAAATTTTCCAACCTTATCCTGCCACTTCCTCGCAAGGATTGATGCCTTTGCAACAAACTGTTGGGTTTTCTCTTTATTTCACTCCTTTGGCTTGGACACGACCAAAAATTTACACTCAGAATCTATTGTTGCATCAATGTAATGCATTTACATATACATTTTCTGAATGACAGGTTGGAAGTCATGCAACTCCTTCTTTGCTATGGACTATGCCTCAAAGAGGGCATTCATTTCATTGTCCGTCTGTTGGATTTGGTCGAACTTTTTTTGTTGCTCCATTGGATCCAGTGGTCGCAACTTCATCATTTAGGACCTAGATTTTGGTGTGCATGTCTTCCAGGACCTAGTTGCATCGAGTGATGATTCCCATCCAATCGTTGACTTCTCAGAAGATCTTTGTGCATTCTGTTGTGTACTTGTGTAGTGTTGCTCAGGCATTGTTGCCTTGTAGTACTATCTTCTACATCTTCTCTTGCAGCTTATAGGGTTGTTTCTCTGCTTCTTGTTGAGTCTATCATAGATGTACTTCGAGATCCTCAACGTGAGTGGCGAGTTGTTTCCATGATCCTTGGACCATCAAAATTTGATGCTCTAGCTCGCCTATGTCACTGACTTCGGGCAGTTCAGGTGAAACCTTTCGAATCTTCGGCCAGGCTTCAACAAGCCTTTCCTGCACTCTTCCCAGTCTTTCCTCAACCTAGGCCTTGGCCTATTCTTCTTATTGTCTTGACTCTTATGCAAGGAATGCTTCCTCCCTTGTGACCTTGGCAAACCTCTCGGCTTGCTAGAGCCTTTTCTCTAATTGATTAATTGATGCTCTGATCAGTCCAAATAAGTGCATATCTGGCCACTGTACCAAGTCAATGGATGAAGGGGTTGCATCTCTAGGTGCTTGTGTCTGCAATGGAAGTCCACTGGCCGTTGAATGCTCCAAGAAGGTCTCTATCTCCTCCTCTATTTATGGTCCTGGTGCGATCCTCAACCTTATTGTTGAGGGCAAGAGATTCAGAACCTTTGTTCCAGATATGCATAGTTGCATTATCTTTGTGCATTGTTGAGGGTTCTGAAGAACCCACTTGATCTGTTCTTTCTCGGATGTCACACTCTGCCTAGTTGTTGATTCTGGTTCCTTATGAGCCTCTGGTATCTCCTACTCTCTTTTTTTGTCTGCTTCCTATGTTTTGATTTCTTAGGCACCCTCACCCTTGGTCAGTGAGGGGACGTGCTTCTTGTTTTGGGCTTACGAATCCTCCACAGTTTGGGTATCCTTTTCTTGTGAAAAAGGCCCAATATATTGTTCCTGGATGTTAGGGTTCAGACCATCTAGCTTCATGCTCTTCTCTGGTGCTTCGGGGTTTGGACCAGAAACTTATGATCTCACCTTAGGCAATTCCTGGGTTGTTTCTAGAAGTTCTCACTTCAGTTGATCTGGTTGATCGAGCTACATCGGCTCTAGGTTTGTGGTCTGGGGTGGACTGGTGGTTTCTGGGGTTGGCAACTAGGGTTGTGGTGATGATGGAGGGTGCTCAGTGATGATTGTGGATGGAAATGTTCAGGCTTAGGGTTGTCCTAAATGTGGATGATGGTGCTTGCTTTGACGGTTGCACAGGTGCGGGGTGTGGCTGATGAAATGGGTTGAGGGTTCAGAGGTTTATTCAGTGAAATGTTGGTTCTAAGCTTCTTCACCAGTGGTTTGGTAACAAACACAACACTCAAGATGTTTTTGATGTCCTCACCTGAAAATACGACGTTAGCTGGAAGCCATTGGGGGACCAACAACGTTCTTTTCTTACGCTCTAATGGATGTGTCTCGTTTTCCTCCTTAGAGTATAATTGTGTTGGGGCTTCTTGTTTTTGTGGCATTAAGCCTGAGCTCGGTCATACCCCTTCTTCTTTCCCTTTCTTCTTCATCATCTCATCAGGCATAATATAATGCATTCCCGACTTGCGTGGGTTGTGTTTAAATCATGGCCACGACATTACTTATTTTTCGAAGGCCTCCTCATCCAGGTAGAACAAAAGCATCTTTGAATGGAATTCTTCCTTCCTAACATGCCTCGGCCATGCAAACGTATGATGTCGATTCCTGTTGAAGACAATATTTGTCGTATTTCAATTGAGAAGTTCCTGTGGAATACGCAGCCTCTATGTTGGATCTATCAGGCCATTGTACCACTTAGAAAATGTTGCGGTGTTTAAAGATGCATTCTATAAATCTAACCTAGACTTCCAAGGCTTGAACATCTTCACCATGTTCCCCTTGTCTAGTAGCGTTGGCGATCTTCCCATAGGTGGCTTCCATTTGTACATTGAAAATGCCAACAATAGATAGCCATACGTGAAGGTTCCTCCCTTCTCCTATGCTTCCTTCCATGCCACTAGTAGTTCCTCCAGCAGGTAACTACACCAATTGAACACAATGTCGTTGGCACAAAATTTTTCTACTGACAATGCATCTAATATGCATTATCCCTTGTAGTATGATATCATAACCATTCTAGATATGATGTAACATCCAGTCCTGACTGTCTCTGGTAATATGGGGTCGATTATTGTTGTGCGTCCACCCCCTCTTTGTGTTGAATTGCTCATACA